>CM019756.1:11784178-12065449 GCA_009761765.1 Phenacoccus solenopsis
GTTCATAGTTCATCATAAAATGAACAGAAATCATGAGGGAAAGAGAAAATAAACAAGAACGAAAAACAGGATTGTAGAGAGTTGAAGGAACGAAGAACAGAACAAGAGCAGTTGAAGAATTGAGAATGATAACGAGTTAGGAAAGGGTCAAATGACTGGGTCTTTCCAGGAACAAGAACAGATGCATGTTCGTTCCTACAATACTGCTTATTCACGTTTCCTTTGGATTGAAACACAATTTTAGGGTGAGGGATCTTAGTAATAAAATTAATAGTAAACAAAAAGTTACGACTATTTTTAAATAGCCGAATTCACGTGCGACCCCAAAAATATCAGCTGATACAATATATCAACTTGTGCTGTTCAGCCTGTACATTAGAGTAGACCCTAGTTCAGCATCTCTGAAGTGTGGCATATGAATAATCTAAGGGAATCTTGTAATATGTTATAAAACAACACTCCAAACAAAAAAAAAAAAAAAAGAAAGAAACGTTGAAATTATGTTTTAGTAGAATCATTTATTACCCGGTCTGTAGAAATGGGTTTTAATTTAAAACTTCCACTTTACCAAGTATTTTGCACAATTTTCTAGGCTACGGAAGCCGACGACTGTAGAATTTGTACGGTGAAAGTGTGGGAAAAACCGTGGATGAATTTCATGCAAGTTTCCGATTTTAAATGCGATGATTCAGATTTAACACAACAGGTATTGTAAACAGTTTCGCATCTTCATAATGTACTTTTCCACCAACTGATTGAAAATCGCTTCAGAAATCTCGCAGTTATTTACGCAAGCTCATTTATCTTTTAGGCTTCTCAGATCCAAGCGTGAATGTCCGAGTAAAATATTAATTTAGAGACGGAGGAAATGCTGATCATGAAAATAATAATCTCTTATATTCTACTTAACATTTTACTTATAATCAAAAATGAAAAAATTTATATTTATCTGAAATAACCAGTTTTTTACATTATTTAATAAATTGTCAACATTTTACGATTTTTTTTTTTCATCGAATCAGCAATCTGAGAAGCGTTAATATGGTATCGTTACATTACCATATTTTATGAAGCGCTACTATACGGTTATTTTGCCCATTTAGAATTCTTTGGAGGCCGATCGTTCGATGTTTCACGAATTTATTCAAAAATACAATAAATCTTACGATAGCGAAGAGGAGCACGTACGTCGATTCCACATATTTCGTGGAAACTTGAAAAAAATTCAACTCTTGAATCTCAGGGAAGAGGGAACAGCTGAATATGGAATTAACGAATTCGCCGATCTTTCTAGTGGGTTATAATTTACGAATTATCGTATTCGAGAAATTTACCGACAAACGATTGAAATTATTTTCGTACGTAGAGTCGGAATTCAAAAATTATTACTTGGGATTGATACCGTCTGAGAGTCGAATTGAAAAACAAGCCATTATTCCCAGTGTTCGTTTACCGCAGGAATTCGATTGGAGGAAGTACAACGCTGTTACACCGGTGAAGAATCAGGTAAATGAGAAATTAACACGGAACTGTGTTAAGAATATTTTTCTCCAATGAAGTAATTTTCGCAGGGTATGTGTGGCTCGTGTTGGGCATTCTCCGTTACCGGCAATGTCGAAGGACAGTGGGCAGTGAAACATAAAAATTTAGTTTCTCTCTCCGAACAAGGTATTTTTCAGTTATTTAAATTTCGAAGGGCATAGACATTTATTAACTTGTTACGAATTTTTTAAATGATAGAATTAATCGATTGCGATAAATACGATAATGGTTGCATGGGTGGCTATATGACCGATGCATATAAAGCAATTGAAGATCTTGGTGGATTGGAAAAAGAGAATGACTATCCTTATGAAGGATCAAATGATAAATGCGTTTTTTCAAAATCAAAAGCTGTAGTTGAAGTGGTTGATAGCGTTAATATTACCAGCAATGAGACTGAAATGGCTCAATGGCTCTTTAAAAATGGCCCAATCTCAGTTGCATTAAATGCCTTCGCAATGCAAGTAAGTGCGATGCTTGAGAAGGATGACTTGTTTTTCTCGATTGCTTAATGAATTATTTAATTTGTTTCTCAGTTTTACATCAGAGGTGTCCAAACCATGGAAATTTTTGTGTAATCCAAATGATTTAGATCACGGAGTTTTAATTGTTGGATTCGGCGTATATAGTAGTTCTTAGTATTGGTATATTAATAGTTTCTTTTTGTGAATGAAACTGTAAATTTATCCCTTTTATTGTAGAACAAAAATTACCATATTGGATCATTAAGAACAGTTGGGGCTCTCATTGGGGAGAAAGCGTAAGTATATTTATTGAATGTTTTGTAATTTGTGTGACACATGTAGGTAATTGATAATTTTTTTATTTAAAATTTTTGTAACCTTTAGGGCTACTATCGTCTATACCGAGGATCCGGTGCTTGTGGAGTGAATAAGATGGCATCTTCTGCTATCGTTAGTTGAGATCTAAAACTATGTGAAACTCATGTACGTAATTTTTCTTTATTTTTATATTTTATAAAATGAATCCATTAGAAGTGTCATCGCATGATTATTTATTTTAATCATACCAAATATATAAGTATTTTAAAACGTATATTGTCATCGTTTAAGGTGATTTTTATATTTTTAGAGCATGCAATATTTTTTGCTAATTGTATTTTGTACGTGTCTGCACTTTTGGTTTTTTTACCATGATTGTGCAGATTAGTTTTTCGTGCTGTTTGTAATCCATACTAGATTAATCAAAATAATTTCTTTTGTATTTTACTGTTGATTAATAAAATACTTGTGTTTTCTCGTGTTCTTTTTATTTTTGTCATTACATATAGGTGTGATCAAAGTTATAATTATTTTGTGGTGTAGAAATTAGAAATATTTCAACCAAGATCTTTTTCATGTGTATGTAGGAAATATCCAGTAAAAACGAGTGTTTTTTTTCGATAGATTGTGGGCACAACTGGACGCAACCCACAAGACGCCCGAAGTCCTTCCACCGTGCCCATGTGAAGTCAGATTTTAATATGGTAAATGTTTTGTGTTGTGTTCGTATTTCCTAGTTTCTGAGGTATTCTGTGTGTACTCACTTCCTCTTAACAAGTGAGGTATTTTTTTAGTGGAGTTTTAGAGAATGACCTCACTGTTTTTCACTTTTCAAATGGAAAAATCCAGTGGCTCTTCATGCTGATGCGTTGAATAAAAGTTGTATCTTTCAGTGTATTATGTTTGGCTTGGAAATCATATGCGCTCGTATTAATAGTTTGTTGGAGGGAGGAGGTAGTGGTGTAGAAGTGACATAAAATAATTTTTTCAAATTTGAAATATTTATTTTTGCTTGGGAGTGAATCCATGATGAAAAACTTTTTTTGGAAGTGTTCGACGTTTTTTATTGA
The DNA here is from genome assembly GCA_009761765.1 of Phenacoccus solenopsis. NCBI lineage: Eukaryota > Metazoa > Arthropoda > Insecta > Hemiptera > Pseudococcidae > Phenacoccus > Phenacoccus solenopsis. Next base: position 11,787,573 of record CM019756.1, read on the forward strand.
GGCTTTGACTAACGTGTAGGGTATGCTCGCTATCTATTAATGGGGATTCTTAGTGTAAATGGAGCTACTCTCTTGATATTTATGAAGAAAAATTCTGTTGGAAATTTTTCTTTGAAAAAAATCTGAAGTTGTATTTTCACTTTAGTCGATGTTATAACCTGAGGGAACATGATTCATATTTTTCTCGTTTCTCATTATACAACACTGGTTTGTTGATTTCTCATTGGTTAACTGATCCAATGAGTCATGCAAATGTGATGACGTCATTCCATAATTAACCACTCAACCACATTCAATTTTGTTACGGTTGAAACCTGAAAATTACGTCAAATATGAAATATGACGTTATGTGAAGTGAATCATCATCTGTTGTTGATTTGTGTGATAAAATTATCCGTTAATCGTGTTCTGATTACTATTTTGTTGTAAATCTTTGTAGAAAAGCGCAACAGGTTTCAGTATCAAGTATTAGGTAGTTATTCTTATTTGTGAATTTGAATCATGCAGAAGTTGCAACTAGTGAATCCCGTAAGTTTATAATTTCATCGTATTATGTTAAAATTCTATTGATTATGTGCTAGGATAATGATTTTAATGATATGCTTTTCTTCGTAGATTATTCCTTTGGTGGAAACCTTACCAGGTGGCGTGAGTATTGGAAATCAGTTTACTTTCATCGGTACTACTCCCTTGAATGCTAACAGGTTAAAACTTTATTCTACTAATTTGAATCTATTAGCTATAGCTACTCATATACATTATTTATGAGTAATTTTTGTCGTTTGAAAAATAACAGATTTTCCATAAATTTACAATGTGGTCCAAGTGTGAACCCACGTTCTGACATCGCTCTTCATTTATCCGCGGATTTCAATCGTAATGTGATCATTCGAAACACAATTCAGAATTGGTCATGGGGTGTGGAAGAATCTTTAGGTGGTATGCCTTTGGCACGCGGTCGACCATTTCAGATTAATGTTACATGCGAAGCATCACGATTTATGGTAAGTAGAGAGTTGTAACACGTGATATACATATTTTTACGTAATTATAGACGAATTTCATTTCACACGTTTAGATTGTATTTGACAACAACAGCGTATTCTATATGAATTATCGAATGCCTTTGGAAAGAATTTCGCATCTGGCAATCGATGGTGAAGTTCAGTTGAACGAAATACGTCTCTCTGCATCTGCTTCATCCATGCCTTTCGCTGGTGTTGCTCCACCTTACGTAGCTGCCCCACCGTACCCAGGTATGCCAATGCCCGGAACAATGCCTACACCTCATTCAGCACCGTATCCTACACAAGCGGGGCATATTCCGTATTCTCAACCGACATATGGTGCGAATCAGACATATCCCGTGAGTATTAAGTCTGTAATTTTTTTCGTTCAGTGATAGTGTTCTTTAATTTCATCTTTCACTTTTTTATGATAATAATCACAACAGCAGCAGAATAAAAAAGGAATGGGCCCGATGGGAGGTATGCTGGGAGCTGGTGTTGTCGGTGCTGCCCTTAGTGCCCGGTCTGTTAATCCAGTAAGTATGATAAATTATTTTCAAAGGAGAATAAAGAACGAAACTAATGCGAATCGAATTTTCGAAAAAAATGATTTGTTTACGCGCCTTCTTTTCAATAATTAAGCGACAAAAGTTAATATGGAGACTTCTACTTTTCTCTTTCGTAGAAAAAAATTCTAAAGCATCAGAAAAAAATGGCCAAGAAGGCGTTAAAATATGGTGTTCCTATTGCCGGAGCTGGTGTTGGAGCTTACGCTTTGGGTAAAGCTCTTCACGGAGGACATCACCATCATCATTTTCACAGAAGTAGTAGCAGTAGCAGTAGCAGTAGTAGCAGCAGCAGTAGTGATTAAGTTATTTCATTCGTTGTGTTTTTACCCTTTATGTTTAATTCATAAGATTGTGGTGATTTGTTTGTCTAAATAACTAAGTTTGGGTCGTGTTATAAAATGCTTCAAGAAACGTCAAAGTAATTCAAACTAGAAACACTTTTGTGAAATATTGAAGAAACGCTCACAGATAAAAGGTAAGACTGAATTTTATATAACACTCTTCCATTTTTTGTCGAATGAATGAGAAAATGTACTTGGAAGTGAGAGAATATACTATTTAAAAATTTTTTAAAACCTAATCATTTTTATAAATTATTTTATTTTTTTAAATTAAAAAGCATAATTTATTTTAACATTAATTTTTACTTAGTAACTACGTTTCTACGTGTTACCATTTAGATTTTGTTTGTTGGTTCTTTGAATGTTATATTTTATACATATTGTTGTCTCTTTTAACTTCTAGCGTAAGAAATAAATTACGTGAACAGTTTTTAAAAATACTGTTTCATTTTTATGCCATATACGGAGATCAAAATAGTATCATTTATTTGGTTCATCGTAATCGCTAGTGAAGTCATTTCCAAATTAAAGATCACTCTTCAAGGTTCATTTTTCATTTTCTTATGGTGAAACTTTCGAAACTATATGTTTCAATGGGAGTTTCATTCGAGAAAATCACTTTGGTTATTTTACTACTTGGGCTTCCCTCTTCTTGAAGCCATTTTTTCCTATAAAAATTTAAAAATGAATGTAACTAGTGTTCGATGGAAGATTTCACTTCAGGGTAGTTGAAAACTTACATTTTGTTTACATTTTCTTGTTCACCTTCCAAAACTCCTCGTACAGTGTTGTTTGGTGTATTCATACACCATCCTTTTATGTTGAGTTCTAAGCATTTATTTCGTGTGTACTTTCAAAAATAAAGAGTACATTATCATCAGTTTTTCTTGACATTATTAATAAATGTCTAATGAGCACTTACTTTTCGAAAAAATACGCCTGTAAATAAGACAGAAATGATAGAATTGAAATAGCTCAACTATGGGTAAATTATTAGAAATAGAATAGCTGTGAAGCTATGCAATGTTTGAATTGTGTTCACTGGACATTTTTAAATGAAATTACTTTTTGCTGTAAGATCTCGTGAAATCTACCTTGAACTTTTCCGAAAACTTCAAATTCCACTTTAATCAATTTGTGGAATGCCATTTCAGATTCTGCGTTCATTATTTTGAATGATCTTCAACCGAAGTGGATGATTATTGGATGCTGCAGATACTTTCTTCCGTTATAATTCTAGGTTTGCTTTCAGAAATTTAATTTCTACGTTGAATCTCGAGCAGGTGAGTAAAAATTTGTAATTTTGTATGCTTGTTTACGTTTGGAAATTTATTTTCAATTTTGATCGATTTCAATTGAGCATGCCGAACGGAATAATATAAATTTCAAAAATTCCAGACGATTACAAGGTTGTGTTGTTTACAACTGGTGACGTAATGAAGTTTAATTCAATTTTACGTAATTGTCGTAATTTTGTAATTCTGTTATTTTATTTTTATTAGGGTAATATATGGACTGCATTACGCAACAATGTTCTAAGTGAAATGAGGCGCCATAGACTTGTTGATCGATCTTATTTTTGTTTTTAATGAGAAAAACTGGTAATGAATGAAATCATTCATGTTATTTAAATAATTTCAAAGACAAACAAGCGAAATTTGTTCAGTTTGATTGACTGGCTTTGTTATAATTTACATTACATCAGAAACTTGAAGTTTATGGCGCCTCATTTCACTTAGAACATTGTTGCGTAATGCAGTCCATACTCCATATATTACATTACCACAATTTACGTAAAATTAATGAAATTATAATTACTTCTATTCAGACCCGTAGCCAGGATTTTTTTTAGAGGGGGCAAAGGGGGGCAGATTTTTTTTCAACACCAAAAAATTTTCAAATTCAAAATCAAAATGCACTTATGATATGAATATAATTTTTTATTTTTTTAAAAGTACATTTCAAATTAAAATACGAGTCCAAAATTTAATATTAATACAATTGCAATTTAATATCACACGTTTTGAAATGGTCTTTTATCCCTGTTTCTAATTTAATTATGTTACAAAATTAATTGAAAATATAAATAAACCCACCATTTCCTGTTATAAAATTTATTTCAAAATTACATGAATGAGTTTTTGAACATTTTTGCGCTGGTGTGTAACGTGTAAGTAATTACTTGCGCGCACGGTATTTGTTTGAAAGACGACAACAACAACCAAACAACAACGCATCAGTATCGCCCGAATAAAAACATGTAGAGTTATGATTGGTTGATATTGCACTTCTACCATTTTTCTGTGTTTTCTATATACTTTGATATTTGATAACGACCTCTGTTATCAATTTATTCACTTGCTGTGGTTGTAATTTTATAAAATGCAGTTGCATCCTTTGCGAATTTGACGATGGAATTTCAATAACTAAAGTAGAAAAATAATTCTTAGCATTTACTGTCTACGAATAAAGTAAGAGTAAAATGACCCGAAAGAGTCAGCTGTAGTTGCAACCTAGTTCATACAGAGAAGTAAGTTGAACTGCGTTACATTTCAATTATTTGCAAGGTATCATTTTCTCGTCAGAATTATTCACTTACATTTACCTACATGTATCTATGTTGAAATAGATTTTAGAACTAATTCAAAATGAGAAAACTACCGAAGTCCAGTCCGTGGCCATTTTTTGCGCCGGCTTCATTTCGTCATCGGATACAAAAACATATGACTCCGTTACCGTTCGATCTTGCTGAGAAAAAAAAATTCAAAGTATCGTTAGGGTACGTGCTTGTCAGCGTCATCGGCTTGCATTACGTCCTTTACGACAAATTTTTTAAAACCAAGGATGATAGTGTTGAAGATAATCTATCCGATGGTAATAAATTGATACTATATTTATTTTCATATCATACGAATCGAATTCTAAGACGTTACTTTCAAATTTTTGTAGAAATTTCAACTATGATGACTATCGCAAATGTGAAGAATCCGCAAGGTCATGTTTATTCGTTTAGTAATTTAAAGTTGAATACTGTAGAACATTTTGATAAAGAAGAATGGTTGAAAAAACGTCATTCAGCCTCCAGTGATAGCCAAGAGTAAATCTATACGTATAACTTCGGAAATTTGTTGTAAATATATAAATATTTTGTTCGTTTATAGTTTGTTATGTTTAGAACAATATTTATTCAACTGTATGGCTCATTTAAAAATACCCGCTGTGTATTTAACTGATGATATTATTGATTTAATGATATTCCGGTGAAATAATAAAAAGTTTAGAAGAGTTACACAGATACCGATTTATGTTAATGTTTCGTATGTAATGTGTAACGATGCTGTTTTCGCTATTGGGTACAACATAATGGTGAACTTTCGTGTTAATGATCGTCGCCTTAGCTTTTTTATTATTACGACCCGATGGCGTATGTTTTCAAAAAGTAATGTAAATTCAGGTCAATGATGTTTCGACTGATATAAAATGTATCGAGAGATGAGCTACGAAACAGTTCGATATTTAGACACTTATAAGTTCGGTAGTGTTTTTTATTTGCATAATTATGAATTTCGCAACTTTGCTTTGTGTCTGCCTTTGTGTACAGGTAAGCATGAACGTATGTAATTCTTGTGTATGGAGTGTTTCACCTCAATCTGAGTTCCAAACAGTAGGAGTGCTGATGATAACACTCACAAATATTATGATAGTTTGCCCATCTTATTTGCTGTAGGGATTGAGATATAAAAGTTCAGTTTTTTTTCCGCTGTGGTTTTGATCAACTTCGAAAATTTTTATTTCGTGATTCCAGGCAGAGATATGTATACTGTTTGCGCCACAGTGTACCGTACACATGTTCTGTAGCATTGCGCACAGGTATTCTTTGAATAGAGCAGTAGAGCAGATGAGTAGAAAATCGATTTAGAATTATTATTGCGAGCCCACTCTTTCATCTTCGATCGATGAGTTTCTGTAGATGAGAGTATTTCACTTTCTAATTGATTATAATGACCCTTCTCGGGCGTTCAAAAATTGCCATAGCGGACGGTATTTCACGTCCACAAGGCGGGGTATTGGTAAAAGTTTTCAACTAGCAATAATCGCACCTCGGTAGAACCTCATCGGTTACGATACTGCCGCTGCGCAAAGTTAATGTATATTAGAGGAATTGCAGTATATATAATGACAAGCAACGTACTTTATCTGCGAGTTGCCAGCTTATACGCTAAAAGGGAAATTATGAAGATCGAAAAAGGTTTTTGATATTTCAAAGTAGCTATGTTGGTAACATTGATTCTTTTACCATCATCCGCGTAGGTAGGCACCTGTAAGCACTCATTTGAGCAGTCAATTATTTTGACTTTTGAAAATTTAAAAAGTTGATTTTTAATGAAATTACTTCGTTTCAAATTCGTGCTGTGTATTTCTAATGAGAAATGTATCATTATGTTTGTATATTTAATCACCATTTTATCGAAAAACTCGTAAATTTGTATAAAAATTCATGTAATTTTTTCACAGTTTCTGCGAATAACTTTGAAAAAGTTTTTTAGAAAAAATTCTTTTGTCGAGTTAACGTTAATATTTTGTTTCAAATATTTTTCATGAACCCCCATTCGATTCTATGTTGTATTTTGTGGGCGGAATTGTGGCCTCAGACTTGAATGCTTTCTAACGCCCGATTTTTTCCCTATATTATTATTTTTTTTCCATTATTTTTTTTTTTAGATTTTATTTCAACATTCAAGCTAAGTAGGAATGTGTAAGTAACATCAAAATGTGAAGTATTAGAGAACGGAATACCTACAGCTAACCTATACTATAATAGACAAAAATTTGATGATAGCGAAATTCAAAGGTACAAAGAAAAAAAGTACACAGTATTAGTGAAAACCCGTTACAAAAAAATATAAAAAAGAATAAACTTGTTTTTTGTTTAAAATTGTTCATTTTTTGTTTTGAAACAAGAAGAACGACGACAAAAACAAAAATAATTCTTTGAAGAAAACCATGTTTTAAAACCTATTAAAAACACGATGCAAAGAGATTGTAAACAAAATTTTGTTGAAAATTCGGTTCTATTTTATTTTTATTTTTGAAAAAATGTTTTAAACTTCTCTTTTAATCGTTTTGTTGAATACGCCCCTGATGTTCTGTTCCCTTTCCGTCTTATTTTTTGCTTAATGATACTCTTAGGTATTTTTTCGATAGAATATCGTAAAAACTTTGTAAAAAAAACACACAATTTAAAATAATTTTAAAATTTAAACCGAATTTTATTGAGAATTCTGTATGAAAAAAAAGTAGGTAAAATTTTTGTTTCTCTTCAAAACTGGTATCTTGGTGATATCTACTAGAGTTGTGTGATGTAAGGCGCTGTGCTACTTCATAATAAAAGTTTGAAACGTGAGCTCGATGAAGCAATTTTCTAACTTATTAACAAAAAACATGAAAAAATTACGCATTTTTTCCATAGTTATTTGTACTTGTTTCATTATTCCTCCTCCTCTATTTATTCAGCTATTACCAATTTTCGTCAATTATTCTAAATTCTATACTCTACATTTTTAGCGTTAATTAAAGATTTCTACTTAGCTTGAACAAGAAACTACCGATTTTTTCTATAGTTTTTTGTACATGTTTTCCCTCACCTATGCATTCTACTATCACCAATTTCTTATCAATCATACTGCATTGTATAGACTACATTTTGGCATAAACAACATCTCTCTTCTATCATTATTACGGAAATAGGAATTCTCGAATTTAATTATGGAAAACATTTCGAATTCTTGTATTTCAACCTCTTCCACAAATAGGGTGGGCGAACCTTCATAAACGTGTGTCATATGAGTTGCCATACGTGTGTTATGAAAGAACTCAGATTAAAGCGAAACACTTTGTATTGTATATGCAAGTCGGAATATATAAAATTACCGCAACCTTCAATTCGTAGGTATTTGAAGTACGCGGTTTAACCATCGAATTAAACACGACCGGAAACCGACGTACTTTTTCGATACCCACGCCAACTCGAGCTTCGGTGGTGCCCTCAGTAACCGTGCCAATGGCTCGTCAAACGAACACAAACATCGCCACAGTATATCCCAGCACGCAGACAACAGTTGCTGTAGGTGGAGTCGAAGTGCTTCGTAGAGCTACAGAATTAGTGGCCGATCGAATGGTGTCGGCGCTGGCCGGAATAACTACGTTAATCGATATTCTCAGGAATACCGCAACGAACGGAGACATAGCTTGGAATAATTTAGGGTCATCGTCTCAAGTATTAACCAATAGATTCTTACAAATCGGTATGAACGCAGCGAATACTCTGCTACAAGAGCTCAACTCTCAATTATCGGTTTCTGCGAATCCGAGCGCTGTTTTACAGAGCTTCATCAATGTACCGAATATCGATCGATTTGCTATACCTCAAGGCACGATTGATTCTATTTTAAGAAATACCCCGTTGGCCAATGCTGGTCAAGTGTTCTTCCCCAATCGAGTATTTTCAACGGTATCGCAAAGTGATACAACCGCTGCGACTCCGATTCCATCTGTAAGCGAGGTGGGAAGTTTGAATGCAAGTGGAGATAATCTACCGAGTGTGACCACCATTTCGACTACGCGACCAGGTTTGAATATTCCAGTCAGCAGTGTCGCAGGAGTTGAATCTACAACGTCGAATAATCAACCAGAAAGCGTTGTTACCGAAGTAGAAACATTTTTAGAAAATTTAGCCAATGCGGAAAATCCACAAGTGACTCTGTAATTGAGAGAAAAAGATATGAGCAAACAATAATTTATTTTTAAACGTATTCGAAGTGGTAGGAATTCTATTATGTATGTATTTTTTGGTTACACATTGATTGTGAAACAAATGACTTATAACTAACAAGCTTAAATAAATGATGTATCGTGTTTACAAAATTTTCGTAAGTCTATTATTTAATTTTTTATACGGTGGAGTCCATCTAATAGATGGTCTGTCGATGTAGAATTTCGGTTTTTTATATTGCTTGGATAAATCGTGTAATGATTTCGAAGTGACACTGATAACGTGATTTCCTTTCCAATACTTGAGTAAATTCATCGATTGCAATGTGGTAATAATATCAGTCTCAGTAATGCTGGTTTTATGACTGCAAAAAAATAACAATAATGAAAATTAAACATTTGGCATTCTGGTATGAAAGATGATAGGTCTGTAATTTGGTATAAAGTATGAAAATAATTGTTATAGAAATTATCTTTAGTATGTTTACTCCTTTGACCTCTACCTACATACGAAAAATAAATTCTAACAATTTTTCCAGTAGTCGGTTCCTTCTGTTACACCAAATGCCTGTCGTATAATGAATTAATCTTATAAATTACCTCAATTCTTTTATGCTTAATGGTTTATAGGAAGAATTAAGATGCTGCAATAACACCCATGACCAATAGGATCGATAAGATAACATGCCAAGATCGGATAGCGGTTTCTCTGGACTGGCGATCATACCTTCAATTTTACTCAATTCGTAACTAAAAGCTATTAATAATTTTCCGTATCCTTTTCTTTGGTAAGGAGGTAGTGTTAATATGCAAGCAACGTTGTTCCCTTCGGAGGAATATTTTTCCTAAAATAATCACAAAGAGTAAGTAACGCATAGACACTCGTTAATTGGAGAAAAGCGAGTAATTACTTTTGAAAAATAACCAATTATATGGGCTCCGTTCTGATCAACTTGGCACATGACGTAGAACATGAAGGGGCCGACGTCGAAAAATAACGTTTTATGGTCGAGGAATAGTTTAGCCATTAAGCATAAATTTTGACAGTATATTTTATGAACGCTGCCATCCATTTCCCATATGGAAATGGAACCGTAACGATAAATCTCTTTGCCTGGGGGTTGTCTACATTTGCAGTCGACCTAAAATGTAAAATATTTAAGATATTTGTAATCAACGATTCGAGTTATGCTTTGGAAGAAATACTCACTCTGTGTAAATTGTAACTCATTTCGAAACGCATATATTTTAAACAATATTCGCATATCCATAATTTCGGTTCCTTGCCGTATTCGTCGGGATATGGACTGAAATACCAGGTATCTATTTCATAAGAACCGATTTGTATCTTCGTTATATACTTCACCCTAGTGAGGGCTTCGTGTTCTCGTTCCAAAGCCGCTGTTTCTGGATCCATTTCTGAGAAAGACTGTAGAATGAAAATTGTTAATTAAATGACGGTAAGATTACGCCGAAGAGAATGTGTAGAAGATATGGCAAAACTGGACATTTACTTTAGGTACATGATTGATTTCATTATGTCGTCTTTTCTGATTACGCGTAATTTTTCTAAACCCTCCGTCGGAAGTGGCAGCAGTTGAAGAACTAGCGCAGATGACCGGATCGGTGGAAGTACCTTCGCCTATTTTACCATCGGCTTTTTCACTTTCGTCGGGTAGTTCTTTGATTCTAAAAAGAATTTATTTTGATGTAAAAGAAATGATGCGGAGTCGAATGATTCAGTTAAGACTGACTTACTGTTCGGGAGGAAGCCATTGATCTAGTCTACGATCGCATCCGTCGTAATGGACGTAATATTCGTCTTTATTACATTCTTCGTTGAAACGTTTGTGGATTATTTCAGCGGGATCTGAAAGCGTGCGGGGAAATTTCAATGGTACGGTATACGATGAAAATGATAAAGAAATTTGATGAAGAGTCAACTTACACCACTTTTCGTTTCTTTTTGCCAAAAGTCTCCCAGTTTCCGGTTGTGAACCACGGGTTTGAGAAGTATCCTTCGTCATTCTTCATGAGAAAAGAGAGCTTTCTGATACGATAACTCGTTAAAGTAGAGCAATAATGTTGAGAATTTCGTCAGCGAATAATTATCATTTGAATGAAATTATTGAAATACGAATGGTTTTATCTTCGTTTTTATTTACAATTTTCAAACCAAGATCGTTGAGTATAAGGTAAGTACCGGTACGTATGGTGTTATCTGTTATTGCTTATTGGTGTTTGAGTAGTAGAATCTTCCATCTTGTTTCAAAGAAGTGAGCAAATTCACCGAAAGTTGAAATTCCATTTTTTTATGAAAATCCTAAACTTTGACGCTTAGAAAGTTAAAAGTAAAAAAGCAAAATTTTTTTCAATATGCAATAATTATGCATATTTGAAATGTGAAAGAGACGATCTTCCTGATTACATTAATTTTTTTTTTTTTTTTTGGAAATAATTTATTTACTAGGAACCAGTATGGCGTATTTCTTTACCTTCACTTTGAAGAGTGGGGTGTAAGCGTGTGACGTAGGATTCATTCGGTTTCGTTCCAATGTTATGGTTTTACTACTTTTACTCAGGGTTGCGTACCGCGGTATTTTTTCCGGTCGGTATGGTACTGGTATTTGGTATCGGTATTTTTTCTGGTCGGTACGGTACTGGTATTTGGTATTTATATAATTTTCGGTCGGTATGGTACCGGTATATGGTATCGGCATTTTTTCTGGTTGGTATGGTACCGATATTTGGTGTCAGTATTTCTTCCGGTCGGTATGGTACCGGTATCGGTAAATCCCAAAAAACCGTGGTATTGGTCGGTATATACCGCGGTATCGGTACCGGTACGCAACCCTAGCCCGCAATATCGCACCAGTTCAATTATTTCAAAACTCAAAAAACGTGTTAGAATCAAAACCAGGGTTGCATGTTGATCGAAATTAAAAATTAACAATTAATAAATAAATAAATATCATAAATACCGCGGTATTTACAGAGGGTTGCGTACCGCGGTATTTTTTCCGGTCGGTACGGTACTGGTATTTGGTATCGGTATTTTTTCTGGTCGGTACGGTACTGGTATTTGGTATTTATATAATTTTCGGTCGGTATGGTACCGGTATTCGGTATTGATATAATTTTCGGTCGGTATGGTACCGGTATTTGGTATCGGTATTTTTTCAGGTCGGTATGGTACCGGTATCGGTAAATCCCAAAAAACCGCGGTATTGGTCGGTATATACCGCGGTAACGGTACCGGTACGCAACCCTGCTTTTACTGGGTTTTAGTTTTACACTTTGACTATATACTAGATGGACCGAGTTAGGTGTAGGAAAACTGCGGTGAAACCTTTGACTATATAGTATATGGACCACTCAAACTGTAAAAGCGTAGTCAGCCAATGTAACGCAACTGAATGGAGGTCGCATTTCCAAAAACGCTTCTGCGCATCACAATTCTGTCATTCGAAACATTGTGTTTCCCTATAGGCTAAGAAAGCAGGGTAAAGCGGGACGAAAGCGGGAGGCATTCTAGGCAAGGAACGTCAGTTCATACATGTGCAGACTCGTTTTTGGAATTGCGACTTTCATTTATATTGGCTGAATATCATTACATTGCGCTAAATGGAGTTCGAGCAGTCCATATACTACATAGTCAAAGGGTGAAACATTGCATGCATCAGAGTCGGAACACTCGTTGCAACTTTATATCTTGCGCATGCCTGAAGTCCTGTATCACATTCATGTTATTCTGATTTTAAGCAGTACTATCGAATCAGTGTTGTAGGAACGAACATAGGTCTGTTCTTGTTCCTGTTCTCGTTTCTGAAAAGATCCAGTCATTTGATCCTGTTCCTGACTCGTTCTTATTCTCAATGTTTCAACTGTTCTCGTTCCGTTCTTCGTTCTTTTAATTCTTTACAATGTTGTTCTCGTTCTGTTCTTTGTTCTTTCAATCCTTTATGGTCTCGTTCTTGTTCGTTCTTCGTTCTGTTCTCGTTCTTCAACTTTTCTTTTGTTCTTTCTTTCTTTCTTTTTTTTGATAACGTGTTTACAGTTAATGTTGTTGTTGAAATTGAAAATCAATTAATTGAAGCTAATAATTTAAAAAAAAAAATACTTATATGGGTATATGTAGCACTTGCCTGAAGTATAAATTTCTTATTTTTTCTTTCCCTTCATGATATCTATTAATTTTATAATAAATCATGAACTTTCAAAAGAACGAAGAACAACAAAAAATTACATCGTTCTTGTTCTTGTTTTTGTACCTCAACATTGTTCATTAGTTGGTTCTCGTTTTGTTCTTTGATCTCTCAGTTTGAAAATATTCTGTTCTCGTTCCGTTCTTCGTTCTTTTAATTCTTTACAATGTTGTTCTCGTTCTGTTCTTTGTTCTTTCAATCCTTTATGGTCTCGTTCTTGTTCGTTCTTCGTTCTGTTCTCGTTCTTCAACTTTTCTTTTGTTCTTTCTTTCTTTCTTTTTTTTGATAACGTGTTTACAGTTAATGTTGTTGTTGAAATTGAAAATCAATTAATTGAAGCTAATAATTTAAAAAAAAAAAATACTTATATGGGTATATGTAGCACTTGCCTGAAGTATAAATTTCTTATTTTTTCTTTCCCTTCATGATATTTATTAATTTTATAATAAATCATGAACTTTCAAAAGAACGAAGAACAACAAAAAATTACATCGTTCTTGTTCTTGTTTTTGTACCTCAACATTGTTCATTAGTTGGTTCTCGTTCTGTTCTTTGTTCTTTCAATCCTTTATGGTCTCGTTCTTGTTCGTTCTTCGTTCTGTTCTTGTTCTTCAACTTTTCTTTTGTTCTTTCTTTCTTTCTTTCTTTTTTTTCTTTCTTTTTTTGATAACGTGTTTACAGTTAATGTTGTTGTTGAAATTGAAAATCAATTAATTGAAGCTAATAATTAAAAAAAAAATTACTTATATCGGTATATGTACACTTGCTCGCTTTCAAGTATAAGTTTCTTATTTTCTCTTTCCCCTCATGATATCTATTAATTTATGACAAATCATGAACTTTCAAAAGAACGAAGAACAACCCAAAATTACATCCGTTCTTGTTTTTGTTCTTTCCTCAGCATTTTACATTAGTTGGTTCTCGTTTCGTTCTTTGATCTTTCAGTTTGAAAATATTCTGTTCTCGTTCTGTTCTTTGTTCTTCAAATATATCACTTTTATGTTCTCGTTCTTGGTCCTGTTCCTCAGGAACAATGAAAATTCTCCGTTCTTATTGCTCTTCGTTCTCGTTCTTTGGTTTGTTCCTACAACACTGCTATCGATGTCCCCTTGCCGCACTATTAGCGCAAAATAAATTTGCGTATGCGCATTTTGAATTTAGTCACGAGTGTTCTGAGAAAATCTGTGTAATGTATCACCGTTTTTGGGTTGGCATTTGCTTGTTGCTAGCTCGGTCCATCTAGTATATAGTCAAAGGTTTTACAATAATATTTTGCATTCGTACGGTCAAGTTCGGTTTCAAATTCTCGATATTGTTCTATATTCAGATTTTGTTCCACTTCTGTTTTGGTTTCTGTTTTTAAAATTTATTTTATTCTTTATTTGCGATTATTTTTTGGAAAAGGATGCTTGGGGTCAAGGCGAACAAAAAAATATAACATTTTCAAGGTTTCAGCTAGAGAATATAAAATTATATTATGCCGAGTTCAGTGATATGCGATAGTCGCTGTGCAAAGGGCCCTTACATGTAAATCGTAAATTGTTCAGGAAAGCTAGAAAACAAAAGTACTACACTTTTACTTTTTTTTTTTACTATCAATGTTCTACGTTTACATATTATTAAATTATGATAATTATAATTATCTCTCTATATCTCTCTACCGAGCGTCCGAGTGATTTGGGTACAATTAGTGCAAAAATCTCACTTCGTTGAGAACATAATAAAAGTTAAACACTAATATTTCTAAATTAGAAATCATTTTTAAAATTACTTTAATGAATTTTAAGGCCGACAAATTCATTTCAACAGCATTACTATTTCTTTGCATTTGAAAAAACCAATTTCAAATAATTGGTAAAGAGATCTTTTCGCTAATTATACCCAGATTACTTGGACGCGCGGTATATATTAAAATCAAAAAATAAAATCGGTTTTGAGATGCGCGCGCATTCTTGTTTTGAATAGGAGGTATAAAAGGTATATAAAAGATGGCAGGTATACAAAGGGAAAAAAAAGGTTGTAAAAGTCTTGTACATGTACTAGTCTACAAGGGTAAAGTCATAAAATCGTTTTGAATAGCAGGTATTAAAAATATAAAGCATAGCAGGTATAGGTACAAAGGGGTGAAGTTGTAAAATTGTTTAGAATTTTAGAATGGCAGGTACACAGCGAAAGAATAAAGGGGCAAGCCCATTATAAAAAGAACTTTTAGTGGGGAGTAACAAGTAAAAACAAATTGCGTTGTGTGGTTGTGCAGTTTGGTTCATTCAGTTTTTCTTTGTGTAGTTAGATTTTGAAAATTTAGCAGTGCATCGTTGGAAGTTGAAAGTTTTTGCTTATATTCGGTGATTAGATTCTGAATTTTTGTAAAACTTTGTCCTTCGTTAAATTTTTGTTTGTATAATTAGATTTGAGATAAGATTTTGAATTTTTGATTAACTTTTTTCTTTTTTAAATTATTATATATATAATTAGATTTTGAAAATTTAGCAGTGCATCCTTGGAAGTGGAAGGTTAGTTTTTTAGTTTTTGCTGATATTTTATGATGAGATTTTCAATTTTTGTAAAACTTTTTCCTTCGTTAAATGTTTGTTTGTATAATTAGGTTTTAAAAATTTAGCAGTGAATCATTGGAAGTTGAAGGTAAGTTTTTGCTTATATTTTCTGATCAAATTTTGAATTTTTGCCGAATTATCAATCAATTACTGAGTTAAATTATATTAATTGAATTTAAGAAAATTTAATTTTCAATGTAAACAAACTAGAAAAGGATAAGAAAAAAAATTATAAAAAAAAAACATAAGTTCTAATTTATTTTTATTAAAATTATTAAAATTAAAACAAATAAAAACAATTATTAAAAAAGATGAATTAATGATTCAATTATTATTTCTAAATTTTTAATAAGTTACATTTTTTAAACAATTTAAATTTGAAATTTCAACGTGTAATCATAATTTGAAAATTTAGCAACGCATCTTTGGAAGTTGACGGTAAGTTTTTACTTTTATTTTGTAATTAGATTTTAAATTTTTATTTAGCGGTTTGGACAAAAATTGTTTTTTTTAGACTTCAATTTTTCCATAAATTTAGTCTTGAAAGTAATTGAAGTTGTCAAGATATGAAAAAAATCAAAGTACTTCATGTTTTAGGTGTAAACTATAAAATATATTATTTTAATACTTGAAATTTAAAATCAAAAAAGTGTCCAAGAGCTCCCCACTCTCCCCTAATTGGTTTCAAAATCAATGACTCAAAAAACATTTAGATACCCTTATTTAAGATGCCTGCGAGTCGGAGGAACTTCAAGAGATTTGTTAGGGATGGCTCATTATCTGGGAGAAGTTGCCGTAATGAAAGCGCGGGAATCCCCGCATGCGCCCAATCGCGTTATAAAATTTGAAGCGACTTATGGCAGGTTTAGCATAATAAAGATTACTTTGTTTTAGTGTATAACTTAGTGATGAAAAGTATCAAGTACCTTATTTAAAGAAATAATCCTCTAATTTCATAACTATGCATAAAATTATTTGAGAATAACCTGACCCAAGACAGCATGAAAGAAAGCTATTATATTGAAGAGCAATAAAAATAAGCTTCAATAAAGAAAGAATGGAAAGCAATAACCCTTTTTAAAGGGTTATAAAATTAGAATTTGAAAGGGTGAGTATTATATTGAGGAGCTTAGGCATGGTACTCTACTAAGGAAAGAATAATGTATCATTAACCTCATAGTATAAATAATAAAAGCTTATTTGGTGGGAATACCTATACTCTTCAATACAATATTGATTCCCTTCACTCTAAACCTTACCATAATAGGAATGAGATTTTATGGCTTGATTAACTAGTAAGTAAAACCATAGGCTTATTAAGTACTTCACAAAGGAAATAACAAAGTATAAAGCTTTTTATAAGTCACAAATTCTTTACATACAATTCCCCAAATGTCGAAAAAACAATGAGCATGCTATTCACATTGCTTTTCACTTGCCTGCATTTTCTTAAGCTCGACGAATCAACATTTTCCACTGACTCAATTGCTGTTTTGTTTCTAGATCATACCCATAAATCCATGTTTCGTCGCAGGTAATCACTTGGGAAAGAAAGTTTTTGTCTTTTGAAGCGAGTTCCTTGAGTTCTGAGCAACACTAATTCTTTCCTGCTTCTGATCTGCTATCAACAGTCTCTGATCAAACTTTGCTGCTATGCGATGCATGCCTAATCCCTCAGTCAAAACTCGCTGACGTCGATCTTCACGGATGCATTTTTGGATTTGTGCTATGTTTTCTAGCGTAGTCGATGTGAAAGGTCGCACACTTCGTTCATCATCTGCAAGTTCTTTCCTGCTGGCTTTACGTAGGAACGTACATATAACAAAAACATGGGTAGAATGACCACTATTGAGCCGAGCAAGTTCAAACTTGCAACGTGCACTTATAAAATCTCTGTTTATCCTCACTCATCGACAGGTCTCTGTACAGCTTCATGTTTTCGTGTTATGGCATCAGTCCGGGAACTTTTGGATCGCACCTCTTAAAAATGGAATTTTGTGAACGGACGGGGTTTTACATAAATTTTGAGTAGGTCAGTGATGGATTAATTTTCTTAGAGATACACCAGTATAAATTTTATATTTGTGCATGTGACATTGCGCGATTTAGTACGGAAGTGTTTTTTTTTTTTTATAAATTATAGTTCGCGATTAAGTTCGTAGTGATTTTTTTTTATTTAGTGTTTTCTGGTAGAACTTGGGTAAGTGAATGATTTATTGCGCGATTTAGTGCGGAAGTGTTTTTTTTTTAATAATAGTTCGCAATGAAGTTCATAGAGTTGTGTATTTTTTTTTTTAAATTGTTGTGTTTTCTAGTAGAACTTGGGTAAGTGAATGATTTTTCAATATTATAATAATTATTTGTTAAAAATAAGTTCAGGAACTCATTTCTTTTCTCATGAAAAAAACATTTTTCGTCTGTTATTATTACCACAGATATTCACAGGGCATATTCTAAGAAAATTTTGGGGCTGCACAAACATATTTCCATTAAGAAATTTTTTACTTTTCATTGCTCCTGTAATACATACACATGTACCGATTGACGCACATTAACTATGCATTGTGTGTACTGCGTTTTCGAGGATGCGAATATGGGAGATAAAAGAGACGATTAATTCTCAAATTGGAAGAAGTGTGGAGAAAAAATCTTTTGTTTAAATTTTTATAGGCTATATTATCAAGTTACGTAATTTTGTAAGATTTTTTCTTTTAATAAAAATTGTTGAAATGTTCAAATTTTTGGAACTGCATAATTTTTTTTGGAGCTGCACAAAATTTGCGGAGCTGCATGTTAGAATACACCCTGGTGACACATTATATAATGAAATATCAATCGTGTCAAGATACGTCCAACAGAAAATGCATTTTACGTGAGTGTAAATTAAGATAAAATACAATAACATTGGTTTTAAGTGAGAAATAGTTAATACTTCACAAATTGCATTCTGTTTATATGCAACATCGTCGTAAAAGACAGCATAGTCTTACTTTAAGTAAAAGGCAAAATAATGAGGTAAATAAAATAAATTTCCGAATGTAAAAATTCCTCACACAGGTTTATTTCTTGCGGGAATCTCTTCTACCACATACGGCTCTGCTTGGCCGGACTACTTGTGACATTACTGCTAGCCAAGCAGGGGCACCTTAGCAAACAGCCTACATCTCCCCTGGGTTTTCCTTAGGCAGGTGTGCGCCTCCACCTAAGTTCCACCACATCGGAAGTTCAGCCATCGCTTCATCCTTCCTTCGGGCACCATAAACCTCTCTGGTGGGTTTCAGTGCCCATTGCTATCATCAGCCTTATCTGTGCTCTGCACATATCTTCACAGTGGGCTGATACCCACCACCTGCTACTTCGGGGGTACTATGTACCTAGGGTGCTTGATTTTTGACCCTTACCTTTTCAGAGTGTGGTGGTCACCTGCGCTTAGGGCCCTACTTCTGTCTGCGTTATCCCACCTTACTCCAAGCCATGTAGCAAGGTAGGGGTGGTCCGCAATCAGTTCAGTACCTCGGCCATGGGGTCTGGTGAACGTAGCACCACCCATACAGCTACTTGATCTACCGCATGGGACTTGAGGCCATGATAGATAACCCGGCCATCCGGCTAGAGTCGTTCACCATCTGACCAGGCATGCGCTACCCATACCACATTAAGAACCTACCACATCAAGTCAAAATGTAAGTGGCAGGGGTGCTATGGGCCACTCCTCTTGCCCCTATAGTCCTCACTACTACCTGGTCCAGGGTTTGGGTCCTTGGACTTAGGTGCCACTTGCGTGACTCAGTAGCAGTGGTAGCTCCTCGTCGACACCCCCGGGCCTAGCACTCACACTCAGGATCCTCCTTCCACAGCATGACATTATTGGCAAACTCCTGAACGTGCCCATCATCATCTGCTTTCTGGGCACAATGCGCACATATTGGACTAGGTGCTCTTTTGATGTCGAAAAGGAAATCATTAAAACACCCGTACCCGCTAAGGACCTGCGTTGGATGGAAGTCCAGGTCCCCATGACTCCCAATTGCATCAACCTCTTAGGTCCTTTATCAGGATCCTGGTCCATTTCTGTCGCTTGCTCCCGTGGGTTTCCATCCGCTTCCATCTGGTAGACCAGGCCTCTGTGACCCACTCCTCCAGTTGCCTCTGCAGGGGTTTAGTAGGTAGTATGTTGACATAATGTAAAAATGACAACGTGATACGGAAGAGTAATGAAGTAATTAGCATAAAATGAATTTCCACAAAAACAGGTTTGTATACAGAGGTACAATGGTGATTCTGTGGTAAGCGTTATATTATGCATCCAAGTGATTAGGGTACAATCAGCGCAAAAATCTAGTTTGTTAATAACATAATAAGATAGTTGAACTACAATTTCTAAATAAGAAATTATTTTTAAAATTACTTTAACGAATTTTAAGGCTGATAAATTCATTTCAACTGCATTACAACTTCTTTGCATTTGAAAAGAGATTTTTTTGCTGATTGTACCTGAATCACTTGGACGCACGACATGCCAAAGTAGTAGTCTATATAAGTTTGGTTGACCATAATTATAATAGGTTTGAGTTTGTTTTGATATATTATGTTATTTGATTTGGTCTGGTATGGTATTTGGGATTTTCCAGTTTCTTTATTATATTTGTATTTTTCTTTTCAGATTTAGTTTGATGTCACAATGGAGAACAGTTTAAAGGATTTATCCCTAGAGGAATTTCTACGTTTGCTTGATGAAGAGCTGCTTATTGAAGACTCCTCCCTTCGAATCCAGGATCTACCTGCAGCACCAGAAGCTTTGCAAGTAGGCGCAGTAGTTCCAGCACAGAATTCCCCAGTTCCTGTTGACGCCCCGTTTTCTAGTGCCGATTCTCTACGGATTTTTACGTATTTAATTTATATCAAGATGTCGGACTTTTCAGAAGATTATTTTTGGGAGGGAATAAAAGATGAATTTATGCCAAAAACTTCAGTAGCGGGTTCTGAGATATGTTCGAACCAAAAATGCGAACAACGGGCGCAGACGTCCCAATCAAGACGTGAAGACACTGCATCAGAGTCTAGAAGAGAGGCTGAAACCAAGGAGATGAGTCGCCTACCTCTCCAGAGTCTACAACACCCCCAAAAGTTCCCAGTTAGAACTGAAGGACCCCTGGTCAAAGATCCAGCATCCCAGATCGACTTTTTTCTAGTGTGTTCGTAAGTACAGCTTTTCTTTAAATTCGTTGGTGTTAAATAATAGCTTAAGTCACGTAAATAATTTTAAATTATTCTTGCAGTGTTGAAAAAATAAGGGCGTCTATTGAGCTTAACGACGTCGATCTTCGTAAAGAAGTGAGTGAAAATATTTCATCCTCACCCTCGTGTGTATAGGGACCAGTGGCCGGTGACTCTAGCCCTAGAACCGCAAGCGCAGCTCCAGGACCTAGTGACTGTGGATCCAATAGGCCCCAGGTGTGCACCAACTAACTTCTGCAGCCCAACTACCCAACCAAGCCTGATACTTATTATTTGGTGAACCTGTAAGTACTTTTATTCACGCCGACTTAATTTTTTATTTAGACATTTACTAATATAATTTGTATTTGTTTAGGGGATTTGAGAACGACGCGTCATTAGTGCTGGTTGACACTCAAGGTAGTGAGTTGGAGGTCAACTCTGCGGGGGATGAAACTGAAAGGCCTACCAACCCACCCCCGCAATCATAACGACCTCAATGGAATCGAGTGTATTTATGGATTTGCGTAAGTATTGCGACGGGTGTGAAATTAAATATGTATATAAAAATATGTGAATTTTATTGGGTTGCGCCACAGTTTATTAGCGAGTAGTTCCAATATATGAATATAATTTTCCATTTGAATTATATAAATATTAGAAACAGTCCTCCTATAAGAAGGTAAGTACTGGTTTTCCCTCTCTGGGAGCTTTTTGGCATAATTTCAACTTTTTTATTTTTTCGTGCTTCAGTTTCCCCTGCTTCCTCTTTCCCTTTTAACAACAGTCCGGGCTTCAGACACTTTAACATCTCTCCTAATCTTCTCTATAATTGAAGTTATAGCCCGCATAGCCGCTGAGACTGTCCCATCTTTGTCACTGTTCTCTGGTATGTGTAACACAAGGACCTCTTCTTGCTTGCTTGTACTGACGTTTTCCTCAACTACAGAGATTTCTTTCACTTCAAACATAGGAGGCATACCTAACCTACTATCCACCAACTGCTCGAGAATCATGGATTGTTGCGATGTTGTTTCTCCTTACACCATTACTCTCCTAACCTCCCTCTGTCGTCAACGTTCAGCGTTGAGCTCATTTATGATTTTCGCATCCCTCGCGCCTTGCAGAGGTGCCATACTTTCAACTAAGAGCTCTTGTTGCTTTTGATACCAAGCCCTATGTAACTTTATGTAAGTCTGTGTGCTCTTCATTAAAGAAGGTAGTAGACCTCAAATCACTTGGAACTACTCGACAACTCTCCTTTCCATCCCCCTCGCAAAATGGTTACCTTTTGGACAACTGTAGCTCCAGAGCAGCTGCCCCATCCCGGGGTTCCCAAGTTGCGAAGGCATAGAATGAAAAGGCCTCGTTATGACTGTGGCATAAAGGGGGGTGGAATGAAGGTTATTTATTGTAGAGAACCCCTATAGAAATTAGCTTGTTCTAATGGCTCTTGGAGATCTATTACATTTTTTATTCTATTTGGTAAGAAAGATGAGAATGTTTTTGATAATGAGCCGCTTAAACTTATAGGCCTACAATTTTCAATTATATTTTTTCTACCTGTTTATGGTTTGAAATTAGGCCATATTTTTTCCAATGTTCTGGGATTTTTTATTTTTTCCTAATTTCATCAAAAAGATCAGTTATTAATTTCACTATACCTTCTTTATATTTCATTTGTTTGTTGCTTTTATTTTTTGTTTTTAAAATTCGTTCTATTGGAGAATGCGTGGCGCGCTTGTGTCGTCTATTGTTTCGTTAATTGTAACGCTCACTGTATTATTGATTGTATCGTTAATTGTGGAGTAGTACTGACTATTTTCTTAATAATCTTCGAGAAATGTTACACTCTCTAATCCTATGCTCAAAGATTTTTAATGAATCTTTTTCCTTATAATATTTTTCAGAGTTTCTCGTATATAAGTCCCCCTTTTTTTTTATGCTTAAATTCTCCAAGTTTCCCAAGATTTCCCTTTTAATGCTCATAAAGTTATTGTACTTGAAATCGTGGATGTGAGAGCGTAGACCTGAATAATGTTCTGTTTTTTCTCGTTTTGATTTTTCCTATTGTAATTCTATTGTTAATTCCCCTAAATTCTATTAAATTATTTATCAATTAGCCGAATTTCTACCTGATTTGGAAGGGAAAGTCGGTTGAGCGTGAGGTTTTTTTATCATAAATCCCATTCCTATTTATCCATCTTCATTACCTACATAGTTGGAAAGGTTATCAAGTTGTTTGAATTATGTTCTTCCTCTCCTCTTACTTCCAAAAGTCCTATTATGTCTAATTTTAATTCTAAAAAAGCGTTTTCTGGTTCTTGAAGATTTTCATGATTTTTTAATGTCCTTACATTCAGACTTCCGATAATGCATGACTTCTTTTTTGGATTTTGATGTTTTTATTTTTGCAGTTTAGATAGCTGGGATTTTTAACGTTGATCTTATTCATTTGTTTATTATTGCTTAGGCTAGTTTTAGGTATTTTCATGTCTATGTTGAATAGGTTTGGGAGGTTAGTCCTTTATGCCTTTGCTGACTAGGCGTGCCTGGGCAATTGATTGAGATCGGCTTTATATTACATTATTTGCAGGTTTTGCATAATGTTGCTGTTTTTTGAATTGACAATTTTTTGCCATCGTCCGATTCAATGTGAGTTGTTTTGTTCGGCTTTTTGTTCTTTTTGGTCGGGGAGTAGGTGGTTTATTTTGAACCGTTACTGGTAATTTTAGTGACTTGGTTTGAACCATTTCTGTTTTCACGTTTATCTTTTTATTCGCGTGCCTCTTCACGATACGAGTTCACATCTTTTGTTAATCAATCCAGTTGTATGTTTGATTACGATACCATATCCTTAACCGAACTTAATTCTGTTGATACTTATTTTTGTTTAAATCCTCAATGGAAATTGGAAAACTGGACCCGGATTTGCATTGGTAGTTCCAGTCCTGGATTTAATGTTTTTGTTCTAGTTCCAGGTTCTGGTTCCAGTTTTATGTTTTTCCAGTTCCGGGCCTGACCTTAATATTCAAGAGTCCAAATTGAATAAATTTTTTCATACTTGCGAGAGAAAAGCACTTCTCGCTCGGGTCTCAAACGAGCGCTTTTCTCCCGCAGCACTTCTCGCTCGGGTCTCAAACGAGCGCTTTTCTCCCGCATTTAGGAAAAATTTTGTTCATTACTTAGGAGAAGAATTGATTCAAGACTCGAAGCAAAATTCGTGTGCCTAACAAGACACGGTATAATGATGACGTAAATAAAATGTTTCTCAGTTAAAGATCTCTTTTTTTTTCAGTTCAGGGCCTGACCTATAATATGTAAGAGTCCAAAGTTGTTTGAGTTTTCAATTTTTTACCAGTTTTATATATTTTGTTCTTTTCAATTTTTTATGATATCATAATGTAGTATATATATATATATGTAAATAAAGGTGTTCCTCAGTTAAAGAAATAAAATTTACACTCATATTCGTTTTTTCATTTTATTTATAACTTCAGAAAAAGAAAAAACTAAAATGTAGTTAAAAAATTATATACAAGATTACAATATACAAAAAAACTTCTACCATCAAAAATTGAATGAAATTAAAAATAGCTTATTTATTAGCTTATCAGATTACATAAGAATTTAGGTACATTTAACAAAAAACTGATATGTAAGAATTTAACTGGAGCATCGCAATTTCAGTTTCCGAATAAATGAATACGAAGCTGAATTATTGAAAGAATTTATCTCCTTCCAAACTGAAACAAAAGGAATTATATATATTACTAATGTTTAATTATTTTGTTTAAATTACATTTTTAATACTTCTTTTTATAAAGATATATCTTAATTTTTTTTAATAAGTGTACGCTGAAACATGTCAAATTTTTCAATTTATTCTAATATATTCTTATTAAATAAACATTGAAATACTCCAATTTTTTTATCTTAATTTTTTTTAATAATACGTGTACGCTGAAACATGTCAAATTTTTCAATTTATTCTAATATATTTGTATTAAATAAACATTGAGGTATTCCAATTTTTTTTTTTTTGTTAATTTTTTTTTAATAATACGTGTACGCTGAAACATGTCAAATTTTTCAATTTATTCTAATATATTTGTATTAAATAAACATTGAGTATTCCAATTTTTTTTTTTTTGTTAATTATCAACTACACTTGAGAGCTTAACAACTTGAAAAATCGAATTTTCAAGATGTCTGAAATTTTGAATTGCAATACAGCTAATTTCATTACAAACATACAGAGAAAAATTTTTTCAAAATGAAATTCATAAATTAAGATTTTGGTACAAAGTTTTGGAAAAATTAGTTTGACCGCGCAACGCGGAGAATCTTTCATTGCCTGATTCACTGACTATAAACGGTTCCATAAAAATACAGATTCAACTTTTCTGTGAAAAATTCAATGTCATTATAAACAGACGCTTAAGTGATTCGGGTACAATCAGCGAAAAAATCTCTTTATCAATTTAGAAATGATTTCTAATTCACAATATTTTTTTGACACTGATTGTAAGCGAATCACTTGTACGCGCAATATATACCTAATATCAATTGTTTAAATCATAAAATCAATAATCACTAAAGTTGAAGAAAAAATGAACCAAAAAAAAAAAATACTTTCTATACTTATTGAAGTTTCCCTATGATAATAATGTTTTTCTTACCAGATTAAGTTGATCCACTTCCAGTTTTCTTCCTTACGTAATTATTTCAACGCTGAAACATGATTTTGGAAGATTAGTCGCAATTCCTGTAAGAAAATATATTGCAAGATTACTAACAGAGGTAGAGAATAAACAATTTTTCAAGTAAAGGTTTGCAACTTTAACCGAACTAATAAAAATATAATAAATAATACGTGAAATTATTCAAGTTGAACAACGCACAATTTACACGAATAAAACAAGTATCAATTATAAAAGTTTATTTCTTACCACGTTCCCAAGACTTCTTCATCCTTCTAAATTTTTCTTCAGTTGAATGTTCCTCTTCAGTTCTTCATTGTTTGCTTCTTCTATATTCATTCTTCATAATTGAAATTTTTTGTTTAACCCCCAAACTCAATGCACACGCACTCCTATCTTGACCCAAAAGACTAATAATTTTGAGATTGAGCCACATGGCAGTGCGAGTCTTCAACAGAGCAACATCAACTTTTAACCTCACCCGATTGTACTTTTTACAGTACTTTTCACCGGTACGCAACAAATAGCTAATGCTATTGTGCTCCCCTTACAACGCCGAGGCTGACAACGGCCACTCAAAGCGATGTCCACACTGCTTAGGGTCTACACAACTGCGGGGCCAATCTCTCTCGACGACCTTCAGACACCATAGACATGACCTACTGATAAGTTCATCTTCCTCTCTCTGTGGCTGACTGAGTCACCTCCACACACACAGGGTGTGGCCCATGCCCTATTACAGGCGTGAGAACTTCTAACTGCACAGAGCACTCCAGGTGGCGAGGAATCAGTTCTTATCAAATAAGAAAAGCCGATGGCACCATCCAGCCGCCAAGTACCGTAAACCGGGACAGCTTGAAAAGTGGCAGTGCATCAGTATAAGTAGACTTCTGGAGACCTCCCACTACACCACCAGTACCCCCTCTCCAGATTTGGTTCACCAATCCGAGAGGTAGAGGGAGAAGCCACAGGTAACTGTGTGGCCTCCCTCTACCTCTCGGATTGGTGAACCAAAACCTAGAGAGGGGGTACTGGTGATGAAGTGGATGGTCCCCAGAAGTCTACTTATACTGATGCACTACTACTTTCCAAGGTGCCCCAGTTGATGGTGCTTCGTAGCTGGATGGTGTCATCAGCCTTTCTTAGTTTGATGAAAACTGACTCCTCGCCAGGAGTGATATATGCAGGCTGTAATAGATAGGCTGCACCCTATGCATGTGACGTTTACTCAGTTAGCCACAGAGAGGGAAGATGAACTTATCAGTAAGACATACCTTTGGTTGTAGTGTTGCAGACTTTTCAAGCTGCCCCTTACAGTATACTTGGCAGAAAAAGGGGTCATTAACTTTTCTTATTTGATAAAAACAGATTCTTAGATTCCTCTGAGAAACTGAAAAAAAAAATATAGTGAAAAAAATAAAATAGCTCCTTATGTATAATATGAATATATTGCCTTTGACAGGGTTTAACTAATTTAAAAGTTCCTGCACTCCAGATATGGTACACATGTAAATTCATTATTTCACTATATATATTATGCAACGATGAATGAGCTGCCACATTCCTATTTTTTAATTTGATTAGCAAAACAATAGTTAAACCCACGGAGAATCATCTCTGTACTTGAATTTTTACTTTGTTTCGAATGGAAGAAAGGTGATAATTAACTTCAAGTACCTAAACCATTAATAAAATTACATAAATATCTTCTTACAAAACTTGCATTTAGAACTTTATTGAAACAGATTTCGAAAAAAAAAATCATAACTCGAAATATACTGGGATCTACAAACAAAAAAAGTAGATTACCTATACTAGCAAAATCAAAACGTGAGAAACTTTCCTTATATTATGGCGCTGTGAGGAATATAATACAGGTAGGTATCATGTGATAAAGTTTTTTTAAGCAATAACATTACATAAAAAAGAAACTGATTAGAAGAGACAATCCTAACACTTTCCCCCAATATAGAAAAAAAAATGAATAAATAAATTTTGGATCCCGAATTCTGTGCACGTGAAGAATCTTACTTATATAATTCACAACAGGGTATATATATTTTGTACACATGAGATTTAGAATAAAGAAAAAACAACTGTAATTATTCCATCTTCTATCCAAAAGTTATTTCACTTCGAACTTGAGCTCAAGTATGCGCAAAAAATAAGGACACCGATATGTTACATAAGAAAATACAAACACAGATAATTATTTTAAATCACAAAAAAATTGATCATGCTTAAGAAATTATGAAAAACCAAGTAAAAAAGGTAAAAAACTCATTTCAATTACTAACTTCAAGTACATAAATGATTGAACCAGAAACTATTCAATCTTCTAAGCGCTAGATCGTGCATAATAATTATTATGAAATCGATGATATTTTCAATTAAAATTTCAATGATAATCAATAAATTAGGCATGCACAACAATAGAGCACAACAATAGAAAAACACAGAACACCGATATGCTATGCGCGAAAACACTTTCAGCATTTAATTTCACAATATACATACATACAAACACAACATTACCACACAGACTGTCACCTTAATTTAACCAACGTTAATACAGCAGTTTCCATTAATCTGTTTTATTTAGTTTGGATGATGAACAATTCTTGAAAAAGGAAATGAGAAATTAATACCAAAAAATATCAATACATGAACTGAATAACAGAATACTTTACTTACCCACTGATTAGGACACAATAGCGTTACCAATCACATACTTACACAATTATGTAAATATACTGTCACAAAGCATTTAACACATATTAATGAGAATTAAAAGCAATGATTAATGAGTCACACACATTAAAAATAAAACATCTTCGTACTAACGAAACAAGTTTTGCACAGAAACACAACCTCGCCTTACAACTATTACAAAATGACTGAATGTTCGAGGGTGTAATAATAGGGTGATTGCGTTCAGTGTGACCAGATATCAGTCTACAAAATATTCAGCAATGTTCAATAGGTAGTTGAGTAAATGTAAATTTTGTTCTTCGTTGTACAAAACAAAATATATTTATGGTTAGCTAAAATAAGTTTGTATCTTATTTAGATTTATGTTAGTTCCTATGTTCTTAATAAGTCAATCAATAACAGTCAATGTAAACAGATAATAATTAATTGTTTTAAATTTTAACATACTCAAAGTCAATTAAAGTTGAAGAAGACGATTTCATGAACATATCTGGTAATTTAATTTTTTCGAATAACGTAGAATTTTCTGGAAAGATCTAAATGTGCCGAAGAGTTGCATCACTCTAATTAATCAAATCAAAAATCATTTAATTCGCGTAGTTTCATGCACTAGATGCCACCATTAGGGTGTATTTTCCATGATAATATTGTCACCAATTTGTTTCTATCTTAACAATAAAGTTTATGAGCTTCAGCAACTACGATTAAAATCAATACTACAAAAAAATAAATAAGGTAATATAAACTTTCGATGCGCACTTCTTTTAAATTTGAATAACACGATATTCATTAAATCAATATAAACAAATTCACAATATCTAAGTAAAGTGCTATGTGAATCCATGAAATCATCAATTACTATTATTAGTTTCCAATTTATGATATCTTATATCAAAAGGTTAAGACAGCATAGGACACTTGAACATAGACTAATACATTATTGCTTGAGACAAAAACTGTAACTGGAGTATTAATAAGTGATTATATAACTATTGAATAATTAGCAGATCAGTTTAGAATCTAATACAAATTAATACTGAAAAAATAATAAGTTATAATAATCCCAATGAACATGAGTATCTTGTCAATACTGCAGTGATAACTATGTTAAATTAAAAAAGATGAAAAACATTCAACATTACACTAATTTAAAATTTATATTGGACATTTTTCTTGTGGATGGAGATGAGGTTGCTGAGGAGATTGGAAAGTATTATTGCATGATGGTGAAAGCGAAAACTTGAAAGAAGATACTTTAGCCTACACCTACACTTCCTAATTCACTTAGTTTTACATTCAAAGCTGAATCAGTCGTAGTAGTTGACTTCCTAATACTGAGGACACCTGCTCAAAATCTAGGTATGTACTTCCCATATAATTTACTGAATTTTTGCCCACAAAATTTCTTACTTGCATCAGATTCAGAATTTAAGAGTAATGCAGCAACAAAACTTCTGTTGAGCCTAATATAAAATATGTCCTTCTCTAAAGCTAAGAACAAAACCAAAGCGAAATCAAACGGAAAATTTAAATTCACCGACGCACAAAGCAGGAACCAATTCAACACACTGTTGTTGGTAAAGAATAGGTTAACAGACCGCTCCTATCCTACCTTGCTTCACAACTTGGAGTAAAGTGGGATGACACAGACAGAAGTAGGGCCCATAGAGTGTATGACCTCTAGTCCACCTGCAGGCTTAGTAGGCCATGGAAGGCAGAACGGCAATCGGCAGGGATCCTGTGAAAGGAGAGGAGATGCGATGCGGGGTGAGGGCTGGAGGCCATCATACAATCGAGAAGAGCGCATAGCGCAGACAAGGCCGTAGATCAGATTTGGGGATTGAAACCCACCAGCGGGGAGTAGGTTCTCAAGGAAAGGATGAATGAAGGAATAGCTCAACTTCCAATGCGGTGGAACTTGGGTGGGGGCGCACACCCGCCTAAGGGCTAGTTGCCAAGGTGCCCCTACTTGGTTGGAAGTAATGCCACAAACGGTTCCCAATCAAGTAGTGTCGTGTGCGGTAAAAGCAATTCCCGCAAAAGAAAAAGGCAACAGGCAGGTCTCGCATGCACCTTGATGCATCTGATGATGTCAAAAAGTAAGATTACTATCATCCAACTTTGATCAGTTATAACCAGTGTTTTGGATCTAGAGACTGTTATGGCAATTCCATTAATTTACAATCTTCTAGTATTAGAAGTATAAGATGAAAATGGGTGAAGAGATACGGGACAATTTGAGCCAAAGACAAGAGGCGTATTTCCTTCAATATCAACAGAAGATGTATTAATGAAATGCTTCCAAACAACTTTTAATCCTGAACAACAACGTCAATTTAAATTCAACAATAAATGAAGAATGTAATGTGTCAAGTAACCAGAATACTCTCGTTGATTCGAGAAGGACGGACATTAGTGTAGTAGAAGAACATATCGATGCTTTCTTCAAAAACCACGAAAGTCCAAATATATAATTAAATTTTTCAGGAACGAGTATTTTATTTTGGGTGACAGACTTACGAGGTTTCTTTTTTTACGGATAGAAGCGCTAGTTGATGATTTGGACTTACGAGGTTTTCAAAATCGAATTCCTCGATTTTTTTTACATAAGAAACCACTTAAAAGTGAATTTTGCCTAAGTCGCACTTACGTGGTTTTTGAAGAAAAGCATCGATATACCTAAGGAAGCTGAAGCACGCAAGGATAACTGGGAGTTATTAAAAGTTCAGAAATCGATTTTAATTTAGAATGAAACAATAAAACTTAACATTCTCCTTACTTATCACCATAAGATCACAGACAAGTTTTAATTATGAGTTGAGTAATCTCCATTTCTCTCTGTATAAAAAAATCAAAAGTTTAAAAACTGTTACGCTGGAGTTTATATAATAAGAAACGTTTGTCTCCTATTTTACTGTAGTCGGGTATATAGACAATTGCTGTATATTATATTATTGTGGTTAACCAAGTCATAAAATTCTATTCTGTAACAGAAAGGTCGTGTTTGAAAGAAAGCTATTGTATTGAAGAGCAAAAAAATTAGATTTGATAAGAAAAGGATGAAAAACAACAAAACTTCAAGCGCTATACAATTTAGAATTTGAAAAGGGAACAGGTATAGCAACATCGAATTGGAAAGGAAGCTATTATATTGAGGAGCAATAAAAATAAGGTTCGATAAGAAAAGAATGGAAAGCAATAAAACTTTACAAAGGGCTATAAAATTAGATTTGAAAAGGGAACAGGTATAGCAGTACCCAATTTGAAAGGAAGCTATTATATTGCGGAGAGCTGGTATAGGGAAAGAATGAAAATGTAACCTCATGCTGAAAACAATAACATTTTATAGCTTAACGAAAATACCTGCACTCTTTAATACAATAGATTAAAATTTTATGGCTTGGTTGATTTGAAACCATAAGATAGCGCTTTCAATACAAAACATCAAGCTTTTTGTAGAGCAATATACAAAAATAGAATTTTGAGAACGATTTCTGATAACATGGGGCTTGATACTGATTTTAGATAGGTCAACAATGGATTGGTTTTCTTATAAATAGAGGTTGAATAAATGATAGATTTATAGAGATTAAGCCCAGTTAAGGATGAAAGCACTAATGTACAAAGAATGATTAAACTAGAAGAGTAACAAGTAATATTCGCAAAATGCAATAACAAATAATAAATTCAATAACGCAAAGAATTAAATGATTTCGTTATGAAAATGTGAATAATATAAACGCATACGCAAAGCAAAAGTATTAAATATCATCAGAAGCTAAGTAATTCTAATAATTGACTTCTGAAGATTTATAAACATTCACAATTAAGATCTCCTCACTTTGAACCTCATAGGAATACCTATTATTGCATCAATACTAAAATTCTGATGATTAATCCTACGCAAATTGCTAGTCTGTTTATTATACTACACTGTATTACACTAAATGTGATAAACCCCTCTTTTATGACAAGAATTAAGAATGATAGAAGAAGAATTTTGTCAAGATTATTAATAAATGAGAAAGATTAAGGGAGATCTTAGCTCAAGATTGTGCTGGGTACGGTAGCTGGTATACAATACAATCACCACTACTTATTTTAACATAAATTTTAATAGTAAGTTGTAACAACTTCGATAGTAAAAGAATGATATCCTATTGCCACTGAGATATGAAATAAATAAAATAGAAATCAAAGAAATTAGTTTTTATCAAAAGTTTCTTCTTCTACGGGAAGTTTAGATTTTAGCAAGAAGCAAAAAACACTCCATTTTCATTTTTTGTCCCTCCTTTTTGCTAATTGGGAAAATTCCTGCGAAACTTCATTCGAAATAATTCGTCGTTAAACAGAAACTCTCTCTACATAATTCAAATCTCGAGATAGTATTTAAAATCTTTACCTTGGCAATTAGTATTTATGTAGTTTCCAAAACAGGCTCTTGTTTTGACTCTTTTATCTGCTTACTATATTTGAATCATCCATTGGTATCAACCAGCTTCGTGGCTTTTTCTTATTTCCTTCTTTTTCCTGTTCTTTTTCTTCTTCATTTTCTTCATTATCTTTATCTTTTTCTTTTTCTTTCTTCCCTCTTCCTTCTTTTTCTTCATCTTTTTCTTCTTCATCTTTTTCTTCTTCATCTTTTTCTTCTCGTCTTTTTCTTCCTCGTCTTTTTCTTCCTCGTCTTTTTCTTCCTCGTCTTTTTCTTCCTCTTCTTTTATTTCCTCTTCTTTTTCTTCTTTATCTTCCAGTTCTTTTTCTTCTTCATCTTCATCTTTTTCTTTTTCTTCTAATTCTGACTCACCTGATTCTAGCAGAGATGCAGATTACGTTTTAAATAAATAGCAATTAAAACTATATATTGGTATTATCCGACCAGTATAGGTAACTTGAGATGTTCGCCTAGAAACAAACCAGGCAATTATCGTCGACGAAAAATATTTTTCAAAAAATATTAAAATCAATTAATTTGATTTCATTTCAACACTTGCCCAAGTGTACCAGGCGGATATCTCGAGTTAAATTGGTGTGATAATGATATACAAATGAATTTCTTTCAAGCACTTAGGTAGTAGTCAGTAGTAACAATTACAGATACTCTATAAGAAATCTAATTATAAATTATTGAGTTACCTTTTAGGCGAGTATCGGCTATGTACCAGAAAATCCCGGCGGTGAGACCCATCAGAAAAAGAATCAACAAAGTTAAAACGAGTTTCCATAAAATAGATAAAGAGGCTGCGCTCTTTTTCATTGCGTTCAAACATTTTTTACGCGTTGCTAGAGCTTCTGGATCAAATGTCAAGTTACATGTTGGTACTTTTTCATTCACACCTAACTCAGATAATGAATAAGTCATATTTAATGCTTTCACGAAGTTCACAAATACGGATCACATTCTTACCAAATTCGTAACAGGAAAATGTTTCGAGACCTTGAATTTTGAAGTTCTTAAACCACTGAATCAAACGCTGGCATTCGCAATAAAACGATTGCTTGTTAATATCGGTGTCTTCAAGATCAGAGGTGATACCTAGACGCGTGAGTTGGCAAAATGGCGCGAGATCTTCGGCCAATAATACCTTGAGCGGATTTTGTGACAGATTTAATGATTTAAGCGGAGCATTCGGATGGATTTTCGGTAACGATGATAGTTGGTTTATTCGAGCACTCAATTCGGTTAGATGGGCTAGCGTATCAACATTAAGCTCTTCAACGAAGATTGCATCTACAATCAATGTTTCTAAGGATTCCGGCCAAATAATGGGCACAGGGCTACCGTAAAAACCGAAACTCATTTCTAATACTTTTAATTTTTTCAACGGCGTGAAAATATCTGCATCCAAATCAATCCTGCCGAGGTCAACTTCATTAGCCCTCACCACCTCTTTCGCGGAAGTCATATCTTCCCTTGTTATGAATCGCATTTTAATTTTTTGCAAAGACCGATACCTCTTGAAAGAAAACGAAGCGAATTTGTTAAATAGGTTAGATGATATATCTAAAACCTGTTGAATAAATTATATTACTTAAATCATGTGTATTCAATAAGGTGTATCTTATCTAAAAGCATAATATTTCCATACTTCAATATCTGGATCCAAGTCTTGCGGTACTCTTTGAGTTTTTATTTTGTTTTTTGCGCAGTCGGCTGTAAGTAGTCCTTCTTTCTTGATAATTCGACAGTCATGCCTTTCTTCATATCTTTTAGTTCGATTTTCTCGTGAAACCACAATTAACATCAAACCTAAAAAAAATATCCTTAAATTAAATTATAAGAACATTTTGTTTGTAAGAACATATATAGAAAATTAAATTTTTCAAATAGAATTGGCTCAAGTGAAAAAAAAACAGCGAATACAAATACAATTTGAAATCACCAATTATAAACTTGATTACTCGTTTGCTCATATTGCACGGATCTCATTTTCACACATAAAACATAAATACGTGAAACAGATTATCAAAATATTTTTCAAAAATCAATATATTATTATGATTTACTTATTTACTGATAATTTTGCATGTTCGTAACATTAACACAATACATTTTTTTGGCTTACCTATCAAATATAGCCATTGATTGTTCATTGTCTGTTTTATATAGGAAAGACATGACGTCATTACGAAGTAATGAGCCAGCAGTGAAAAATGTTTGAAAGTACATAATTACAGTTTTTGTTGAGTTTTATGTTCCTATTGTCCCCCCTCCCCCACCAAAAAAATATTATGAAAAATTTTCACGTTGAATATTTTTTTAACGTTTATTTTTGTACATAACCCAAACTTTTAAGTTTGATTTAAAATTTAAAAAAAAAAAATGTAAGCAGCCATGCCACATTACTAGAGCTAAGTTTTTAACTAAGGCTTGATCAGGTTTGAAAATAATGCTGCTACGTCCTTCATGTCTACAGGACACAACCAATACCAAGTTTGAAAACCTCTGCCCTATCTTTTCCAAAAACCATTTAAGAACTTTAATTTAGAACAAATGTAGTGTTTGTTGCTATGCAACAAGTATATGAACACATATTTTTTTTAAAATTATATCTACTTGAGGTTCCTCAAATTATCTTCAAATTTTAATTCCTCTCTAAATGCACGTAGGAAGCTAGAATGAAAATAGGTTAGTCATTTGGGCTCATTTTATCATATGACACCACAATAAAAAATTTCAACCCCTCGTGAGTAACCCTCCTCCTCTCCTCCAATATCATCTGTGAAAGTAAATTTGGGATGTAATACACTTCTTATTCCCAACAATCGAATGAATTAATATTAATTAAATTACCACTAATTGAGGCTCCTCAACCTCTACTCCAATTTTGATAATCTGTCATTTTGTATCCATTTTGACCCAAATTCAAGAGGTCATATTCTGGTCACCAATTAACCGTTCACACAATGTTTGACCTTTTTAGATTGATTTGGTGAGGAGATGTGGAAGATTCAAGAAATTTTATGACTTAAAACTTCCTCAAAAATCCGTTTTATGCTCTTACTCTCTCTCTAAATGCATTTATGAAGCTAAAACTTGAATATGTTGGTCTCCATGACTCACTCTTTCATAAATGAGATCAAAATCAAAAAATCTGAACTACCTTTTCTCCAGCCTCCCTCAGAATTTTATCGAAAAAACAAGAAATGAATTTTTTGCACTTTTAGGAAGAGTCTATCACAAAATTTTGAGCAAATTTCACGTGAATACCTATCGGCGCTAGGCGTGAAAAAAAATTATATAGCTATCGTTTTGAAGTTGAAAAAACTCAGCCGAAAAAAAAGACAGTTTTCATTTTTACTATAATTTTCAATTTTTCATAATCTTTTTTTCAAACTGATTTCTGAATATGTTATAAGTTCATCCATCTGACTACCATAATTTTTTTTTTAAATCGTCATAATGTATTTCACATTTAAAAAACAGCTGGAAAAACCAAAATTTGCCGCCCCTGATATTTTGCCTCCATGGGCAGCTGCCCTCTCTGCCTATGCCTAAATACGCCTCTGCAACTTGGAAACTGGAACCAAATGCGAAACAAAAATAAAAACTGAACCGAACTTAGAACTGGAAGTAGAATCTATGAGTTCCCAGTCTTACTTGCTTAGCACTGTACAGTTCAGACCTAGAACGAGAATATTGAAAAACACCAAACAATACAAAAACTGGAACCAGAACCTAAAAAGGAACCAAAACCAGAACCCGAACTACAAATTTGAACCTTGAACTAGAATCAAAACTGTTCTACTTTTATAAGTCTAGTTTATACAGATTTACACAGGTTTAAACTAAGGATGCAAAACCAAACTAGAACCAGAACGTGGAGGAATATTAAATGACTTAAAAACTGGAACCAGAACCAAAGTAAAAATGAACCCGGAATCAAACCGGGAACATAATATTAAAATTGAAATTTTACCAATACCAAAAGTGAAATGCCAGAGTTATTTTTCCTCTGTATACCCCCTGGGTCATGGTTCATTAATTATGGCCTTACCTGGACAATAGAAAAAAACAACTGTCTCTAAGTCAAGGCTATAGTACTTTTACAACACAAAGGACCCCTGCTGTGTGAATAGGCCAGAAATAGGACGGAGGTAATAAAATTTTATAAACCCAAAATTTTGGCCTTTCCTGGGCAATAAAAAAAAAAAGTAAGCAGCCATGCCGCATTACTGGAGCTGAATTTTTAACTGGGACTTGTTTTGATTTAGTAATAACCTTGCTTAACCGTTCATGACTACAGGCCACACCCAATACTAAGTCTGAAAACCCCTACCCTATCCTTTCCAAAAACACTTAAAAAGTTCAATTTGGCACAAATGTAGTATTTCTTGCCATGAAATAATCATGCAAACACATATTTCTCAAATTATAACTATTTGAGGGTCCTCAAATTATCTTCAAATTTTGTAAATCCGCCATTTTGGATCCATTTTGACTCAAATTTAAGTGGTTATATTCTGGTCACAAACTAATCCTACACACAAAGTTTGACCATTCTAGGCCGATTTGGTGATGAGATATGGAAGATTCATGAAATTTCCTGCAGCAATTTCCCCTCCAAAAGCCGTTTTTTGCTCTAACTCCCCTCCAAAATCACTGAGGAAGCTAAAATCAAAATACGTTTGTCACTTGGGCTCATTTTATCATATGACACAGCAATAAAAAATTTTCGACCCCTCCTGTACCCCCACCACTATTTTAGGTTGGTAACCCCGCCTTCCCCCTCCAACATCATGTATGGAAGTGAATTCGGGATATAGTATACAACTTATCCCCAATAACCATATGAATTCATATTAATTACATTTTTACCAACTTGAGGCTCCTCAAGCTCTACTCAAAATTTTGATAATCCGCCATTTTGAATCCATTTTGATCCAAATTCAAGAGGTCATATTGTGGTCACCAACTAACCTCACACACAAAATTTGACCTCTTTAACTTGATTTGGTGGGGAGATATGGAAGATTCAAGAAATTTCATGACTCAAAACTTCCTCAAAAAGCCGTTTTTTGATCTAACTCCTCTCAATATGCACTTAAGAAGCTGAAATTTGGATATGTTAGTATCCGTGACTCACTCTTTCATATGAAATCAAAAACGAAAAATTTGAGCTATTTGCCCCTTCTCCAGCCCCCCTCAAAATTTGAGTGATCCGCCATTTTGAAATTTATCGAAAAAACAAAAAAACTATTTTTGCGCATTTTCAAGAAGAGTCCCTCACCAAATTTTGAGCGAATTTTATGAATACTCGCCGGCGCTACGCGTGGGGGAAAAAAAATATATATACCAAAAAGTTGGACATTTGCCAGATGATTACAAATGGTCTGAAACGCAAAGATTTGAAGACCCCACCCTCCCCTTCCCAAATCAGGTAGGCTGTAATAGCTATCGTTTTGTTAAAAACTCAGCTGAAAAAACATTGTCCACGTCGAGGCTACAGTACTTTCACAACACAAAGCATCCCTGCTATGTGAACAGACTGGAAACAGGACTGAGGTAATGGTCCTTTCTCCAATCTATTCAATGCCATACATCTCCAATATTATGTTTCATTACTTAACATTAGAGTAAATTTGTGGTTAAGCAATAAAACCTAACATAAAAGATGTGTAAGGGCAATGGTCATGAAATATTATTGTCTTGGTTCAAAAAATGCTACACGATTTTAACCGTTGAAAAATGTAAAACTAAAGACCAAAACTGGGATTCGGCCGATTATTTTCACGGTAGGCATTCATCGCCACAAGCAGAAGAAAACCTGTAATACTGGTAGAGCGTTGTTATTTATTTGTCTCAATTTAATTATTTATTTCAGATTTTCAGCATTATTAAAATATTAAACGTTTTGAATACTAATTTTCATCACATTTTATAAACATTTTACGTTTTCATAATCAACGAATTTCCGACGTATTTCCCGATTGCTTCATTAGCGCTGATTTTTTGTTACATTTTAATTAAATTCCAACTTTTTCCCCCATCAGCGTAGTAAATATTTCATGAAAAATTCCCATCGTTTCGAACAGTCTGATATTCGTTCTCGGTTATTACAAAAGCCTATGACCTCCCTTTACAAAAATTCTTCGAATACCGAAACCTCAAAAGAAAGGAAATAGTAAACAATTTTAAAATAACAATGAGACACGGAAAATCTTGAAGGGAAAATTTAGCGTTTAAATGCGCAGGAATTATCAATACCCCGGTAACGGGTGCTATGGGTGGAAAAGATATGTGTTTTGGTCTTTACCGTCACTTCTAGCGCGAAACATCTTCGCAAATGCACTAATGCAATTCGCCGCGCCGAATTTTACGTATTATACGAAACACGCGCGCGTATTTTTCCAAACTCCAGACGTGCAAATGCGTTTGTGAGACTCGTGGTTTTTTGTACCGCCGTCGTGGCCGTTGTACGATGAAGTGTCCGGAATGCAATGTGCAACAGTTACAAGGTGAGTTATTTTTGCCTCACAAATTTTGCATGAATTAATTTATTAATTGAGAAAAAAATAATGAAAAAAAAAAATACTTTTCGACCTATATCATCGTAAATGAGGTCACGAGTTATCAATACGGAGAACGAAATTCATATGTTACGCGTGCTTTAATTTTTTTTTCATCATAATTATAGATACTCGTTTTCATTCTAATTTTATACAAATTTTTCGCGATAGGATTTTGATCGAAATTTTTTTCTTCATAGTATTAAATTCAAAAAGCTTGTATTTCCATTATTAGAATTATTTTGAATGATTTTTCATCAACAAAACAACGAAAAAACACGTACAGATACCAACTATTTAGAACCCAGCTACCTACGTACTTGGTCGAATTTTTCGAACCATTTATATTCCCGATCATTGCTTAATAAACGAATATCTGGGTCTCTCGAATATAAATAATGTACTTTTTCTTAATTACTTATCTGTACAGTATTGCATTACAAAACGTGGGCGCTGTATGTATTTAAATGTGTTTCAAATGGTATACCAAGAGATAAAATCTTCGCAACTTACGCCCTCAATATTTCTTTCCTTTCTGTCGCTCATAATAACCGACGTTTCCTGATAAAATAAACGAGCATTCATAAAATGAAAATTTATCGCTCGGCCAACGTTTACAAACCATACAATTTTATCGGCGTTTATATCCTGAAAGAAGAAAAAAAAATTATTTACGCGTCGTAAATCACGAATTGAAAATAAAAATAAAATACGCAGTGCAAGATTAAATTAAATTTATAATAAATATTGATGATAAAAGTGAAAAGAATATGGGTGAATTTATTTAAACAGTTGAAAAAATATTATTTTGATTCAACTATAATTCGATTTTTTGAACTAACTATATCGCCTGTGTAGGAGTGTATAAACAAAGGATACATGCTTTTCCTATTCAAAGTGATGAAGGTGTGGAAGGTGGAGCCTCCAAGAATAAATCACTTTCAATTTTTTTACTTCAACATCAAATCTACCTGAGTGGTACCTAACCAGCTTATTTTGTAAGGGACATATTTCTTAACACTAAGAAATTTCTTTAAAGAAACCTTAAAAGTTATTTGCAAAGTACCAAAAATTTTGCTGGTTTTTTCTTGGTTTTTGCTACAAATGCGCTCATATTCCTTCACCAAACCTTATTCCCAAAATATTTTTGTCGATAAAATTTTCTTATATGTATGTCGAATATTTTCACACCTATCCTCAGCTTTATTATTGATAGTTTTCGGAACGAAAATTTACAAAATCATTTTTTTTTTGCAAATTCTTCATCTCAACACACAAAAAAAATGGGGCTTTCACCTGCCACATTTTATGGAGGACACATTTCCTATTATTAAGAAATTTTTTAAGGGATACCTTGGTACGGAAAGGGCATGGATGGGATAAGATAGTCGAAAATGCCCCCTAGAGCTTTTTGAACGGTTTCTAAGGCAAAAGGTGGACCACATCAAAAAAAAATTTTGACCAAAATTTCAGGCTACAGTTGCGCCTATTTTCGGAGATATAGGCAAAAACAAGTTTTACGATTAAATTTTTTTCTCGCCCTATTATAAAGATGGAAAGTTGAAATTTTATTTATAGTATTTTGATAATAAAAGGTTTTTTCAGTAATTTTTCAATTTTTTTTCGATCAATTTTAAAAGAGTTATGCAGTTTGTAAAATTTCAAACCTCCGTTTCTATGGCAAGTTTTCAAGGTGCAATTATGAAAAAATTGCATAAAATATATCATTTACCACCAAACATACCATAAAAATTTCAGAATTTTTGGAGTTTTGCAACATAGTCAAAAAAATAAAAACTATTGCAGCGCGCTATAAACCAAGTGGTTGCCCTAGAAACCGCTCGAAAAGCTCTCGGGGGCATTTTCGACTATCTTATCCCATCATGCCCTTTCTAAAGTTATTCGCGAAAAATTGAAAAAATTACTTCTTTACTCCTGTTTTTCAACACTGATATCCTCGTACATCTCCATCTACTCACTTCAATCTCATAATTTCTAGCTCAGTTCTTAATTTAAAAAGAATAACTATTACAGCCTACCTGATTTGTGAAGGAGGTTAGATAAGTGTGAAGTGTTCAAATTTTTTTCTTTTCAGACCAATAACATTACAAGCGCCTAAACCTTGCACCAAAAACTGATGGAGCCAAATTTCTTGAATTAAACCTAACCAAACCCAACTTTGAGGTAAGGAACGTAAGTCTGAAAGTTCCAAGTCTGAAGGTTCGAACGGTGGAAAAATAATAAATAAATTAAACCTAACCAAACCCAACTTTGAGGTAAGGAATGTAAGTCTGAAAGTTCGAAGTCTGAAGGTTCGAAGGGTAAAATAATAATGCAAAAATTGTAGTAATAAAATATTTAAAAAAAATTGACCAAAAAGTTTAAAAAAAACTTGATCCGAAAAAACGGTAAAAAAATAACGGGACTGAGGAAAGATGCGATCCCACATCCTTCACTTCAATAACCCTCAGTTGTATCCACTCCGCCACGGGTGGCTCGGCAGGACTCGCCAACAAATCCGTATACATACATGTTGCACAAAAATACACACGGATATATAAATGTTAAATAGTATAGAATTGAAATGATAATTGGCTCCACCAGTTTTTGGTGCAAGGTTTAGGCTCTAGTAATAACATTGATGTACTACATATGGTCCATCCATTTCCAGAACACGTTATAACCCAAAATTACTGTAAAAAATTAACGTCAAATTTTTGAAAAATTTTGAAAGGAAAACTTGAAAACTTCCGCTTCTATAATAACGTAGAACAGTCAAGAGCTGTAGCAGAGGTAGAATTGGTAATCTAGCTTCTATAGATAAGCCATGATGAGGGGAAAAATCAAATGAAGGACAATGCCTGGGAAGAATCTAAATAAATGATAATAATGGCACATAACACAAATCCCAATTTAACAAAATGTAATATTTACCCATAGCATTGTTTGAACTTATCAGAATGGAGGGCTTCTGCAGAAGTGAAATAATCCACACATCACTCGATGAAGGCGAGGATGGGGAGTAGGCAATTTCTGCAACTCCCTCAAGTCTTCGATCAGCTGTAGATCTTCTACATCCATATCTACAGACTATCAAATCTGAAAGCTGAAACTAAAAATAAATTTACTTACCAAAAAAGAAAAAAACACCGCATAACTTTAACAAAACTCTCAACTTGACTCACAAAATTCACTAAACACTCAAATAACCTTACACAACACACTCGAATTAACTTGTCTCGCACACGTTCAGGACAGAAATAGTCGATAAAATTATCTCAAGATGCTTTAAATCATACCTAAATACATCAAGAATTTTTCTTACATTTCTGTACTTGGCGAAGTTAAGAATTGTTCTTGCATAAAAGAAATACTTAAGTAGCATTCAACCTTATAAATGGTTATTCGAGACGAGGAACTAATAATAAGCCTTAGAAATACCTAAGATTAGATGAAGTCTATCATTTTAATTAAATTTAAAAACTGGAACACTTTCGGGTTTTCCAAAAGAGGTCTTTTTAACTGTGTGAAAAATTTCACGATAAAATTACACCAAAATTTCTACGTTAAAAGGAAGCACGTATTGTGTAAAATATCACTACAAACATCTAAACTTCTGAGCCCTACACAACTCACTGGACAGGTTTACGAGAAAAATGTGTACAACATTCTTAAAGGGAAATTCAACAAAGAGTACATTTTCACTAACATTTTCCTTCCAGGACACACCATGCGATAAAAATTGCAAAAAAAAAGTATTGTAAGGTGTTTCGATAATTAAAGTGTACAATGAACTATCAAGGGCTCTAAATATAGGTTCCTAAGAAAGGTCATCTGAATATTTTCCATCACAAAAATTTCATTTGGAATTGTGTAAGAATTGGGTGTTTCCTCTGTTAGATTATCAATAAGAATAAAGGTTTTCACTGTTTCGGAAAATTTCAACATCATCTTTTTTCTTATTTCTACAAAGGTTTTGTTTAAGCCAAACAAAATGACTTGAAAAATTTTCAATTTCATTACAAAATTGCCCAAATTTATCATTTCCGTTAGAATGACAAAAGTATCGACAAGTAGCAACTCGCGAAATTGTAACCTGTCCCGAAGTCAGCGACTTGAAAATTGAAAAACGACTTTTTTTTCCGTCGCAAAACTCATTACAAAAAATAACTACAGCTTGGAAAAAATAAAAGGGAGAAAGTTCGTTACTGCAGAACATAAATTCATGGTCGATGTTCATCTCGATTAAAAAAAAATCCTTCGTAAACCCATCTTCGCCTTTTTTCTTATCTCTTACGCAGAATTAACAGGCATTTTTAATAAATTCGCTAATACTGTTTGGCGCGTCTTTTATCGCCATTATTTCTAACGCCTGGCGACTCAAATGGTTAATCGCTTTTTTGAAACTTCACTGTATAGTAGGGACGAGGAAAAGATAAGCCAAGTTCTCAAAGACGGACATAGCTACAGCAGAGCAGTGTACGAGCTTTATAAGATGATTTAAAAAAACAACAAAAGTAACTGAAAATTTTCTCTTTCAGGCGCCACTAAACCGATAAAAGAAGGATATTTGCTGAAGCATAAAAGTAAGTATATACTTTAGGTTTTTAGGGTTACATGAATTGATTTGAAAGAGAAAAAATATGTTATATGATTATAGAAATGGCTGCGAAAATATAAACAGAAAGTATCGGAAAGTTATTGATACAGTTTGAAGCAGGAGCAGCTTACAGCATAAATTTATGAAAATGAGATGCTATTTTTTAAGCTTAGGTTTTAAGAAAAAATATTTAAATTTTATCGTCATTCGTTCTCTCGGCTTATTATAAATTCCACAGGAAAAGAAAAAATATTTCAAATTTAATATAATTCATTAAATTTGAAACCGTTACGACTAAACTCATTATAGCTTATGGCGATGGTTCACCTTCCCACAATAAAAAAGTCGAAG
Source organism: Phenacoccus solenopsis (assembly GCA_009761765.1). Classification (NCBI taxonomy): domain Eukaryota; kingdom Metazoa; phylum Arthropoda; class Insecta; order Hemiptera; family Pseudococcidae; genus Phenacoccus; species Phenacoccus solenopsis. Next base: position 11,831,611 of record CM019756.1, read on the forward strand.
ATGAAGATCTGAAATTTAAAGACTGGATGAGTTAATGAGCACTTTTTTTTTCTTTCTAACGTTTTATTCTGAATTTCGAAACAGGAAAATTACTGTAGGAGATTGCAAAATTCCAGGATATTTTTTCGATAATTTTTTCGCAATTTCCATAGGAAATAATATTTGGGATCACAGTGTGCACATGTGAGACATGTATGCATGAGGACGTTCAACTTTTATTTTTTAGTCAAGTTTTAATAAAAATGATAGCTATTAGAGCCTACTTGATTTTAGAAGAAGTTAATGAATGGATATAATCCTATTAATAAAGTGGTCCTATATAAGTTGGCGTTCCAAAAGGGGACCCTTACTGACACCATTCCACTCATATAACTCTACAGCAGTTCTTTTATTATTAGCTGGGACTCCTATGGGCCCCTGATACCTTATTTTTCCTGTCTCCCAGCTGGCTGAGGACCCATGGAACCGCCATTTGGCATTACTTCAGGGGCGCGCTGGGTACATGAAACGCCTACATCCTCAGCTGGGGTGGCTCCTCTTTTCGCATCTTTTACTCGGATGGGAGGAATCCGGCTCCTGCTGGATACCCCTGGAGATTCCCAACATTGGCGTTTGCACATCTTTTTGCTCATGGCTCGAGTTATATCATGGCATCCTGCTGCTTATGCAACAGCTGTACCGGGTGGAGGTGGGCGCAAGCCAACAATCATAAATACGATTGCTTATAGCAGTGGCGCTTATCACCCAGTTTCCCTGAGCTTCAGCATTCCTTCTTCTCCTTCTCCCTTGTGGCTGGCTTTTACCTCTATCGCCCATTTCTCCGGTAGTGCCGTGGCTAATGCCACTATGCATGCTGTGCAGAATGCGGGTTGTAGAGCCGCTAGCCCTTGTGCATCCTCCACAGCTCAGATGCTCCTGATACTTAGGTCATGATGAGCTGTGTGGCACAATGGCTATGAATGGCCAAAGTGCACGGTGCTAGCACCACCCAATTAGACCTGAACCTGAACCTGAAGCAATGAAATTTGACTTCAATTCTTTCCTTGACTTCTGAGTTAATCTGAAAATCTTGACTTTAGACTCCTGCTTGAGTGCGGAGTCAAGCTAGTTCAAAGTCAGGCTGGAGCATTTGGAATCATTCTGACATCGAATCCGAAAGCAACTCTAGGTCCTCGCCAGCAACTTCAATCAGTCTCTATTCAGTCAAGATCGAGACATTCTTATTTATATGGTATCCAAAGGATATAAAAAAAAAAAAAAAAAAAAAAAAAAACAAGAACCCAGAATAAGCCAATAATCTTACTCTCAAATGACTCCCGAGTCTCTTCTAAAAACCAGACTTAAGGCTCTATCTGAAATTTTCGACTCTAACTTTATGTTGACTCTAGAGTCATTTTAAAAATTTAACTCCACTTCGACCTTCATTCTGAGTCCTCTGGTATTAGGATACTTGACCCTGACACCTCTTGCATGACTGACCATCTTCTGCTTCATGAAATTTGATTCCAACTCCCACATCACTCCTAAGCATTTCTCTAAACCTGACTCTGGCTCTGTTTTGAATTCTGAGCAAACCTGAAGACTCTACTTTGACTCCATGTTAATACTTGATTCGTTACTGAAATTTTACTCCAATTCAGTCAGTCTGAAAACCTTAAATCTAGATTAGACTCCTATTCTTTGGGTGAAAAATATATTATGCGGGATTTGGAGCTATGACTTATTTGCTGGTGAATTCTTCAAGAATCATAAAATGTGTAAGATCAGCTTTATAAGTTTTACATGGAAATTAAATGCGAATAAAAAAATGTTCAAACAAATTAACAATAAAACTAAACATCTCTATTTCACAGAACGAGTATTCGGCAAAGACTGGAAAGAAAAATGGGTCGTACTGTATGAAGACTCCACCATAGCCTGGTACAAGGACAAAGACAAGATGACCATACCAAAAGGCACCGTTATACTGAAAGAAGCTCCGGAAATGCTAGCTGCAGGCCGTTTCACATTCAACATTCCAGGAGCACCGCCGCTACCGCCTGGTACCAATTACTTCCAGTTGATGGCATTCGGCAAGAAAAACGATTACAAAATACACTGGCTTTTGGCATCTTCCGAAGACGAGGTTAAGTAAGTTTCTGCCATGCATAGGTATTGAAAATGCTCGCAACTTTTACACGTTCGGCACATTATGCTGCGATAAAATTATTTTTCAAGCGATTATTCTCGATAAAACAATCGTTAGGAATTTAAAATCGACGTTTATGGGGGTGATAAAGCACGAGAAAAAAGTTCTACTCGAATAAGATAATGCTCGTTTGTGCTATTTAACTTTAAAACAACATTGATATCGTGTTTCGCAACCCATAAAAAAAGAAAACTCTTTTTTCCAATTTTCGTTTTTTTCCTCGCTGGAAAATGAAAACGAAATCCGTAAGCTGCCACACCGCATCGTTGGAGTTGGGTTTTTTATGGGGGGCTTGTTTAAATTTGCAAATTGACTGAAATATTCTATTTTAGTTTCTCAAGTCAATACGAAGGGGAATTAGAGCAAAGAACGAATTTTAGAGAGAAAATCATCGCAAGAAATTTCATGAATAGCACTTATCTCCCCATCAAATTGACCTAAAAAAGTTAAATTTTGTAAGTAGGGTTAGTTGGGAGCACAATATGACCCCTAAAGTTTAGGTCAAAATCGACAAAAAAAAAGATGTAAAATGGCAAATCACAAGAACTTGAGGTAGGCTTGAGAAGCCTCAAACACCGAAAATTTGACAAATACGAGATTTTGTAATTCTTGTCGACAAAAACTACACATATTTCGAATTGAGCTTTTTAAGTGTTTTTGGAGGCATAAGTTTAGGTTTATAGACTACATGATGGATATAGCCAATAGGCTTGAAAATTTTACTTCACAGTGTTACCTGCAAATGTAAACAACCTCCAATGAAATACTCGGCCAAGTTATTTGGAATTACAGCTTACGCTTTCATTTTTAGTTTAGAAAATCTTTAGCTAAATCAGATTTTTGTTTGCCAAGTCTAACTGAAAGTCTCATTTTTTGTGTAACTTATGATAAGTTGTAGACTCTAAAATAACATCTAATCTATACTACACGAAAGGAAAAAGGTAACCTTTGTCATATCATTACAAATGACAGAACAAAGATATGAAGATCACAGTCTCCGCTCACCTCTTTCGTCCACTCTCATTCAAATCCGATAGGCTGTAATAGCTGTCGTTTTTATTAAAAACTCAGTAAAACAACGAGAACCGCCCTCTCACTGACCAGTTGAAGCGTTGAAATGAAACACTCGACGATATAATCTGATCGTCAATTTTTTCCATTCACCGAACGGCATCGACGACTACCAAATTAATTCCTCCTCTTCGTTTTGCTACCAAACGAAAAAAAAAAAAAACGAAAAAAAAGACGCAACGACGGTATAATAATTTTTAAATTTCGTACGAGGGCTTTCAAGAGCACCGAAGAGCGCGTGGGGTTAAATTGAACTTTCTACGGATTTAATTTTTTCGCTGCATTGTTTACTCGGGCGACGTATAATATACGAATAAGCGGCAAAAAATTGAAGTACTTTTTTGCCCCCGCGCGATATGAATAATAATATGGAGCGTGGTTGTCGAACGAGCTTAATATTTCCGTCTTCGCCGCCTTCGTCCTGTAATACATGTATGAACCTTCTTTATTGGCTTTATGTGAAATCGATAAAAATTAAAAACCGATTAGGCCCTTTTATAGAGATGAATTTCCGTTTACCACATTACAACGTCGACGCGTTTCGTTTTCACTACCACCTTAATCGTATTACTGTCTCTAATAACCATTAGGTTGTCGAAGAAAAGGAAAATGAAATACATATGAAATGTATCTATAGTCTCTGGGGTACGCTGAGAGAGCTTCGAGCTTTCCAAATCGACGACTTTTATTCGATTTCAACTTTTACCTTATTTTATAACAACGAGATAGGTCGATGGAGTCTTTCGAGTACCTTGCTATCCCGCCGCCATCGTCGTGAAATTTATCTGTCGCGTGACACCTCTTTCGTCGGCTTAATAGCGTATAATAGTTTTATGCAAACCACAGGCACAATGGCGTTTAGAAATCATCCCCTTTTCATGCTTAAGTTTGGCAAATAATCTTGTGAAACCACGATTCACGGAGTAATTTTCGAGTGCCTTACGGCTTGGGTTATATTTCAACGTTGGCGTAACGACTGCTTCGCTTATTCGCGTATTTTCACCTTTTCGAATAGCGATTTTCAAGTAATGAAGAAGACAGGTGGCTTGAAAGTTTTCATTGCTTTAAAAATTAACCAATGCGAATATTAAAAAAAATACATAAATAAGAATCAACTATCTAACGTGTATAATCAAGTAAGATGTTAATTTGGGAAATGTTAAAAAAAAATATTTCTTTGAAATTGAATATCATAGTGAAAAAAACAGTAATTATTTTGATAATAGAATTTGCAAAAATTATTCTTTTGACTTCTACTGTTGATCAAATATATTCCTTGTACATGTACAGAATTAAACCTCATAATGCTTATTTTATTATTATCTAAAGTCCACTTCTTGCATCTGTGTACATATACTTTTGAATTGAATCGAATTGAAATGAAATGAATAGAATCGAATAGAATAGAATATCGAATATCGAATCAAATATCGAATCGAATATCAATAATATCATATCGAATATCAAATATCGATCGTAATTGTATCAAAAAATATCGAATAGAATATCAAAAATCAAATAATGAATCAAATATCAAATATCGAATATCGAATCAAATACCGAATCGAATATCAATAATATCATATCGAATATCAAATATCGATCATAATTATATCAAAAAATATAATATCGAAAATTAAATACCTAATGAATCAAATATCGAATATCGAATATCGATCATATATCAAAAAATATAATATCGAAAATCAAATACCGAATTAAATATTAATAATATAATATCGAATATCAAATATCGATCATATATCAAAAAATATAATATCGAAAATCAAATACCGAATTAAATATCAATAATATAATATCGAATATCAAATATCGATCATATATCAAAAAATATCGAATAGAATATCAAATCAAATAACGAATCAAATATCAAACATCAAATATCGAATCAAATACCGAATCGAATATCAATAATATAATATCGAATATCAAATATCGATCATATATCAAAAAATATCGAATAGAATATCAAATCAAATAACCAATCAGACATCAAATATCAAATCGAATATCGAATCAAATATAGAATATAATACAATATAATATAATATAATATAATATAGAATAGAATATATTATAGAATAGAATAGAATAGAATAGAATAGAATAGAATAGAATAGAATCGAATGGAATCGAATATCGAATCAAATATCGAATCGAATATCAATAATATCATATCGAATATCAAATATTGATCATAATTATATCAAAAAATACAATGTCGAAAATTAAATACCTAATGAATCAAATATCGAATATTGAATCAAATACCGAATTAAATATCAATAATATAATATCGAATATCAAATATCGATCATATATCAAAAAATATAATATCGAAAATCAAATACCTTATGAATCAAATATCAATTATCGAATCAAATACCGAATTAAATATCAATAATATAATATCGAATATCAAATATCGATCATATATCAAAAAATATCGAATAGAATATCAAATCAAATAACGAATCAAATATCAAACATCAAATATCGAATAGAATATCAAATCGAATATCGAATCAAATATAGAATATCATAGAGAATAAAATATAGAATAGAATAGAATGTAGAATTCAATATAGAATAGAATAGAATTTAACTGAATTGAATGAACGAAACGGAAAGCAGCAGGAAAGTTAAAACTTTTATGATGGCCTGCTGAGGTCATTTAGCAAGTATTTTGACCTTGTCCCCTTCACTTTTTGAAGAAACTAAAATGTGACCTACTGTATAGCCCATACTGCCACCGAGGATTAACATTTTTTTGAATTTGATTAATTTATTCACTTGAAACTCAGAGATACTAAGACGTTCTTCAGCAACCACCTCTTCCAAGGTTCGGTAGGCTGCAATAGCGGTCGTTTTTATTGGAAACTTACTTTTAAAAGCCTATTCCACACCGTATACAAATCAATTATAATAAGCAAATAAAGAAAATAAAGTTAATAAACTTGCTTAGGAAAATCAACTTTATAAATGATTTTGGCTGCTTTAATAACCTATAAATAATTATGCTAATTTATTAAAATCTCATTGCCCAAAACATCCTAACTGCAGAATATCCGGCATAAATTTTCCACTAAAAATCTACGTCGAAATCAAATTATACTCAATCACATTCTTTTTCGCTTTTTTCCACGATTATTGAAGACGAATCACGAATAATTTTCTAATTCTGACGGCATCGTTTATGATAGCGGAAAAATCCACCGATTCATCAAATTTTTTTTTATTTAAAAACGTCATATCCTTTGGCGAAGTTTCCATATGGAAGTATACAAAACGTCACCATATTTCGCTTCCCGTCATCGTACGTTGCATCGCATAAAGTACGAAAAGCGAGAAGAGAATTTCGAAAAGAAATGCTTCTTCCATTTTAACGACACGAAAAAGTAAAAGAGGGAAAAAATCACCGGTACTGGCCGTTTCACCGAGATTAAAACTTTCATATTTAGCTGTCGAGAGACACTGCTTTAAAGTAAACACGCGCAACGCCCATTTCCAAAAAGTAATATTAATTTTATAACAGTTTGAAATTACTTAGTAACTTTTGCCCTTTCATCTGTACCCTCTCGTGAAAAATTTAATTAACCTGAAAGGCGACTCGAGTACTACAGAATAATTTCTGAGTACTGGGACAACGATGGGAGCTTTGCCATGAGGTCAATTCGTTCGCGAACGAGGGAAATTAAGTTACAACGTTAATCACCTTAATTGTTTCTGAGCTAGTCGTGTCCGTACGCCTACGATGTTTGGGTCTGAACGATGGTAACATTAATTTCGAGTCGTTGTCTTTAGCGAAAAATATAATTGGTGCGGATAATACCTCGTAATCCGAATTAGTCAAGCTTCTAGTATCGGATTAAATACTACATCATTATGAGAGAATAATGATGGAAATAAAATAATCAATATGTGAGAAATACGTTGCGAGCATTTTATTATAAAATGACCCAGTTTCTATGGCACTTTTTAAATCGACCATTTTTATTTTTACGATTGCAGCGAATGGATGAGTGCCATTTCTAATACGGTTAGTACCCATTTCTTTATTCTATTGTGTACATAGCCGCGTTTCGTCGCGTACTTCGAACGTATAACTTCGATGTACGTATATAATGCTTTCACGTAAATACGTTTATTGAAAATGCTTCGGTTTAAAGGTTTCAATAAATTAGCAATTTTCACATTCTATTAGACTCGGCTAGGACTCAAAGTAGGAAGAAATTAGTACGATTTTCACATCATACAGAGAGTCTTGCTGATACGCGGTCCTTCGTATGATGCATACGCTATTCATGAGACACTCATGTACGACAATTTGCCTATCCTAATTGCTGAAGGAATCGAAATAGGAAGTTTTGAAAAATATCTCTTCATCTTAACTGCAACGACAAAATCAATTTTGTTGTTGATTTTTCATATCAGTTTAAAAGTATACTAAAAAAATTTCAGTTCACATGTGCTCGAAGTTTAAAAATTTTGAGACTTGAAAAAATGTTCAAAAAAATATTTTTTTATATCAAATGATTTTTTTGGGGAAAAATACTGTATTACACCTCCTTAATCCATAAAATAGAAAATAATATAATTTTTCACCATATTTAAGGGGCTCAAAAATATTCTTAAAATCTACAATACTTATATATCAAATTTTTGGATTTCTTACGTTACTCTATAATATTCCAAATGAATAATTAATTTTACACTACCCCTGATTATGATAAAAAAATCATATTATCTATACACATTTTTTTTTGATACAATTATTCTACAAAGAAAATTATTTATTTAAAAAAAAAATCATTGAAAATACTTTAGAAAGTTCAAGTTTTTCAGACTTTGAGTACATTATGAGAATAATGAATATTACCCTATAGCATTGAAACTTTTTGAACATACGCTATAAATTTTCGAAAAAAAATCTAATATAGATTCACCCCAGAATGAACCCAGAATAGAACCAAAATTTCATTATAAATAGATATTTGAAGGAGTCTTAATGTTATATTTTTTCATTTTTTTTCTCAATTTTTTCGTAGGCAAAGAATGAACTGGGAGTGCATGAAAAATTTTCAAAACAACATTAATTTTAGCAATTTTCAAAAATTATCTGCAAAAAACAATATAATGGAAAAAGTTATCAATTTTTCCAACATTTTTCCCGCTTTTTTCATTATTTTACCCACCATTTCCTCTACTACAACCAATATTTTGTCAGTAATAATTAATTGAAAGCTTTATGTATTGAAGCCAAATGCATATTCCCACTTAGCTTGAATATTGAAACAGAAATTTTTAAAGAAATTCTTAATAAAAAAAAAATTTGAAACAAAAAAATTTTTTCAACCTTCAGAACAACCAAAAGGGCATCCACCTGAGTATGTGGTAGAGATTGGATCTGTCTATGATAGTTTTTTTTTAATATGTTGAACACAGTGTTTTTCAAAATCATCTGCAGAGAATTTAAAAAAAAAGTTTTCTCCATAATTTTTCAAGATTTTTCATTATTTCTCCCCACCTACCTCTTCTTCTGCTCCTATTTTTTTATCAGTAATACTACATTGCATACTTCAGATTTTGGCGCAAACAACATATTTCTATCTGACTTGAACGACGAAATAGAAATTGTTATAATTGGTTATTACTAAGAATTCAAGATGAAAAAATATTTTTCAGGCCTACATATATCATCCCTTCAGCAATGAGAGTAGGCAAACTATCATACATTAATGTTACATGAGTAGCCCTACATATGATACGAAGGAATTTATATCAAAGTGAAACACCCTGTATAAGTGAGATAATGTGAATAACAATACAGAAAAGCATTCCCAACGTGAATAGCAAGATTAAACTTAAAAAAAGGGTGAAAGTTCAATGAATGATTTTCGACTCCTGCAAGTTCTTATAACGAAGCTTCCAATTATAAAGTAACACAGTAATGAAAGAAATTCTAATTTCTCAATTTTTTCTTTCTTAATATCTATGCTACAAACCATTCACCACAATTTGTGTAGGATACATTCACATCTCACAGTTGTACCTATTTAAATCACTGAGCCTATACAATTTCTGTTTGAGAATTGGGTAACATTTTTGCTAATAAAATATCTATTAATAAACAAACACAAAAATTCTAATATAAATTCTACCTCTCTATCTGCCACGGGAATGGGAAGGGAGAAAGCAAAAATAATTTAAAATGAATTTATTCCATATCAGCGCACCAAGCATGAATTATAACCCCTAAAATCGTTTTCAATCATGAAAAACACAATAGAGCACCTCCAAGGTAAAAAAGAAACGTCTTACGAAAATTTCATTAATTTTTTTTAGCCGAAGTCTTCTCTTTGCAATTTAATACAATTTTCAGTTTGTTCAGCATTTTTAGTATTGTACTTTCAAAATGTCTAAATTGAAAAATTTTCACCTGCCTCGTATTCTAAGGAAAACGAACCAAAAAAACAGTCTACCTTTTGAGAATAAAGTCAGGCTTGATACAAGATAGACGTTGAAGGAGGTCACATCGAGCTAGCACACTAGGCATCAGCTCGAACATCCTTTCGTTTTATGCGTACCAAATACAAATTTGCATACGCGAACGTTTGAAAGGATGAATAATAATGCGGGTTCTCTTTTAAATTTAGCGCGATGATGCATTCAGTTCATTAACTTCTTTATTCTCGATATTTGAACGTAGCAAAAAGGGATTGAAAAAAAGAAAATACGCATTTTATCTTCTTCCTCTATAGATAGATTTATATTATGTAAATTTTGTTCTTTGTTTCGATATTTTCTTTAGTTTTTGATTTGATTTTTTTTTATTGTCATTCATTCATATTTAGTTATTTACATTACAAATTGAACCGAGTATCGTTGATATCTGAAAACAAAATTCATTCGTTTAAATAATTTTCATCCATGTCCTAATGAAATACGAAGCGGTTATAATGATTCTTAACCGGCCACAGGTAACAGAGAATCTAGCTCACTACACCATACAGTAGCAATAGACGCAGACAGATATCGAACGAATCAGATAGAGCTCTCTTTATTTCTCATAAGCAGTTTTATATGGAGTATTAAAAAGTTTGGTTTTTGAAATTTTTCGCTCAGTTATCAGATAGTGCTTAAAATTAGAACAAAAAACATTATATGAACTTTTTGCCTATTTGCAAAATTGAAGGAGCAACAGCTTATAGAAAATTTAAATTTAGCAGAACTCCTTCAATTTCATAGGTAGGCAAAAATTTTATCTCATATTTTTTGACCCTCATTTTGAGTTCTATTCATTTTATGAAAAAAAATTTCAAATAATGCAATTATTTCTCGAGATGTTGGACCTTACATATTTTTACCATTTGTTTTCAAAAAAAAAGAGTAAATTTCAAAAATTTTATATAAAATGAACAGTAGTTGAAAAATGCAACAAAAAAGTCATTTGCGAAAATTGTCTTTCTGCAGAATTTGAGTGAGTCCAAATTTTGGAACCTTCTACCCACCTAACTTATAGAAATACGAAATTTTCTTATATAACCTTTCTTATAGCCTTTAACGAGTACTATTTATTTTGTACAAAAAAATTTCAATTTCATCAAATTGTTGATTTCACGATGTCTCGATGACGTCATCAATCATACAGCGCCACCTATGGGAAAAAAGAAGGCGTCAACCAGGTTCGTTTGATCATGACCGACTCGAATAACAGGCCGAACAAGTGAACTATTGGCAACATCGTTCGTTTGATCATGACCGACTCGAATAACAGGCCGAACAAGTGAACTATTGGCAACATCGTAATAGTAGCCCTTAACGAGTACTATTTATTTTGTACAAAAAAATTTCAATTTCATCAAATTGTTGATTTCACGATGTCTCGATGACGTCATCAATCATACAGCGCCAAATATTTCTCATATTCCAGCTGCCATTAGCTCCTTCGTCCAAACTGGAAGCGGTAACAATTAGAGTGAAAAACGATAAAATCTTAATTTACAACAGCGAAGGAGTACATATCGGAAGTAAGTACCAAAAGATTGAACAAACACACCCAACCTCACCCTATTAATCATCTGAACCCCTTCTAGGCATTTGTTCTTCAATACCAGCAGCGCAAAAAAAATGCCAAAACTGTTGCTCCTCTTGCGACACGAAGACTACCCGGTATCCAAAATGCTGCAACACGACCACTCAAAAATCGAACTCTAAAACCAACAAAATGCTTTGCGAAACCGGTACCGGATTGCTAATGGGCACAGCTTCGGCTCAAGTTACCACCAGTTGGCGAGGCTGGGGCGAAGGACTGGGCTGGAATATTTCCGGCTTAAGCGGAGCCAGTTATAATAGCGCCGATCACATGCCCAATTTGGCTTCCGCTTATGATCTTGATGGAGGCTGCGTGAACGTAGCCGCCAATGGTACAACGCTCGAACATGGCTCCGAGTTGATGGAATCGGCGTGCGAGTCAACGGGCGTTTTGTCTTTCGATTTTTTCCTCTAATCGTAACATTAAGAATGGAATTTTTTGCATATTTGAAAATAAGACTGGAATGTGAAATATAATGGGGAGAGATGGAACGATACTGATATAAGTAGCGTATGATGTGCAGGATTTTTTTTCTAAATACTTCAACCATAATGTATGCTATGTCCTTAAAGCATGTTTATATTTTGTATTTTAGCGAGAAACGATGAGAACATGAGTCTAGAGTCCACCACGAATTATGATAAATAAAATAACGAATGAAAAAATATTCGATATTTATAGTATCTAGATATTTATGAGGGTAAAGGATGTCTCGAAAGCGTTCAAAGTAGCCGAGCAATATATTGCATACACCCTATAATGGATGAAAATCACTCTTTTGATATTAGAGTAGGCAAATTTTCGTGTTTGGTAACTCTGTAGTCGACTATTTTGTTAATGAAACACATAAATGCAGGTAGGTCTGAAAAATATGTTAATTCGTAAATATGTTTTTTAATATTTTACACAAGAGGCTAAAAAAACCTCATAATTTTTTTGTTAATTCTTAATATTAATTTGAAAAAAAAAAAAAAAAAAAAAAAAAAAACGGTAATGTTGCTTTTATACGTCGTTGTATTTTTTTATGTAAAATTTTGTAGCGTTATTAAAATTAAATTTTTGTAAAAGTAATTTTCGATGTAAAAGTTTTTCCATTTGTGTATTCGTGTGAACTAACCCTATTCGGTGCTTTTTTATAAACATAATTTTTACTCTGGTCGACCATTATATCACTATAGGACGTAAAATTGTACATATAGTTATGAAGTATAATACTTAATCTACGTAACTTATAAATAATACACTCGCGCGTCTATTACCACACCATAATGTGATACACAAATCAGAAACGAAGGCTGTAAAGGTTAAAGATAAATTGCCTACGAAACGTGGAATGGCTAAAGCGTCGTCAATTTTGTTTTTCTATCACATGGTCGCGCCTCGTATAGTCGTGATTAATAGTAAGTCTGAATATGATTTTTAAAACTTAATCCGCGTAAAAGGTTTGCGAATTCATTTTTCGTTGTCATCCTTTTCATGAGTTGTATGTCGATAAGAAAAAAAAATGTAAGCAGCCATTCCGCAACACGTGAGCTGAGTTTTTAATTAGGGCTCGTTGAGGTTTGATCATAACGTTGCCAACTCCTTTGTACCTATAGGCCACAACCAGTACTAAGTTTGAAAACCCCTACCCTTTTCGTTTCAAAACCGTTTGATAAGTTGAATCATAGATTAACCATACCTAGGTAGCCCACCATCATGTAAAAATTATTGCTCGTAAAAAATTCAAAACTCGGTGAAAAAGTAGTTTCACATTTTCATCATAGATAGCGTTAACTGTTACTATTAGGAAACTGAATTCTCTATTACCTTTTAGTAACAGTTAACGCTATCTGTGATGAAACTGTGAAACTACTTTTGCCCCGAGTTTTGGATTTTTTATGAGCAATAATTTTTACGTGATGGTGGGTTACCTAGGTATGGTTAATCTATGATTCAACTACTTGCTCTCATCAAATGGTTTTAGAAGAGATAGAGTAGGGGTTTTCAGATTTGACACCATATCGTTGCATGGCGTCGCGAGGAGAAAAGAAATATGTTGAAGTCTTTGATTATATACCTCTGCACCGCTCGAATTCATTGTTTAGAATAGCACAAATTTCTGTCGATATCAAGTGAACGCTCTCAGATCAAAATGCGTCTGCGCATGCGCATATTCAAAGTTATCAATATTATTTCGAGTTTCCAGTATAACAAGTTCAACTGGTATCAGCTGCTCTTGTTGTTATCTTTAACTCGCGCATGCGCAGACGCATTTTGGTCTGAGCGTGTTCACTTGATATCGACGGAATTTTTCTTTACAGTTAGAGCGGTCCAGGGGTATATAGTCAAAGGTTGAAGTGCAATCTCTGAACCATCTCCATCAGCACCGCATTTCTAGCTCCATTTCCAGTTCTCCACAAATTATGAACAATATTTTGAGGTTGATAATTCCCCCCTCCCCTCTAACATTATGTATGCTGGTGAATTGGGGACAAAGAATACTTCTTATTCTCAATAATCATAAGAGTTCATATTAATTACATTTTTACTAATTTGAGACTCCCAAGCTCCACTTGAAATTTGATAATCCGCCACAAATTATGAACAATATTTTGAGGTTGATAATTCCCCCTTCCCCTCTAACATTATGTATGCTGGTGAATTGAGGACAAAGAATACTTCTATTCTCAATAATCATAAGAGTTCATATTAATTACATTTTTACTAATTTGAGACTCCCAAGCTCCACTTAAAATTTGATGATCTACCATTTTCGATTGATAATGATCTCAATTCAAGGGATAACATTCTGATACCAAATTAATCCCACACTCAAATTTCATCTATGTAGATTGATTTGGTGAGGTGATATGGTATATTCAAGAAATTTCAAGACTCAAAACTTCCTCAAAAAGTCGTTTTTGGCTCCAGCTCTCCTTTAAATGCACTTACGAAACTAAAATTTAAATATGTTGGTGCCCGTGAATCACGTTTACTTATGAGGTCAAGAATAAAGATTTTGAGCTACTTGCCCCTTCTCCAGCCCCTCTCAAAATTTGAGTGATCCGTCATTTTGAGGTTTATCGAAAATAAAAGTAGTTTTTTCGTATCTTCAAGAAGAATCTCTCACCAAATTTCAAGTGATGTTCATCCATACCTTCCAACGCACATATATAGCAAAAATTGGGACATTTACCAAATAATTACAAAATAATAGCCCGAAAAGCAACGATTTGAAGACCACATCCTCACCTGATCCCGACCCCTCTATTCCAAATCAGGTAGGCTGTAATAGCTATCGTTTTTATTAAAAACTCAACTAAAAAATAGGCGAACTTTGCCGGCCCATATTACATAAATATATCAGAGGGAAAAAAATATAAAACTTCGAAAAACTTAACGTATAACGTTAATTATTCGGTAATCTATATGTATCCAGCTTTCATGTAAAAACTTCACCGACGTATGCGGCGAAACGGGGCAAAAAAGCTGTCATAAAAGTGTCAAACTTTTCTATTCAGTTGAGTCGATTTTTCTTCTATAATTTACCGCCTCCAAATACCAGTATACTATTTTTCGACGTTCAAACGATCAGCGCTTTGAAAAATTACGGTATCGTGGGTCGTTCGTCTTTTACGCCGCGTCGTAATTAAAGCAACCTTTCCATCGGCTTTTCTTTTCTTTCTGTGAGAGTACTGTACGAGATAAAAAAAAATTATAATACCCATTAACTTCTAATTGGTTGGAGAGTTTTTTCTGGCTTAATGTCTACGATGAACGGTATAATCGAGTGAAGGAAATTTCCACTCGAGCCTTTAAATTGACCCTCGAACCGCAAATGATGCTACGTTAAAAGGTCTAATACGAGTGTGCAGTTTATGGTTCGAGTGGTGCTTGAAAAAATGTATTCGACGTATTAACGCAGATCACGATTTGAATTTACTCGTAATTAAATTACGAGAACGTTAGGCAAGGGCATTGAAATTTTAGTAAGTATTACAGTCACTAGAGATGTGTTTTTATGAGAGGCCAGACTGGCATGGATTTCGATGTGCCTGGTGAACTTTTGACTTTTGGATGTCGTAGAAACGTAGAGGACTCTTTTTTAGGGGGGAAAAAACGTTTTCAATTATGATGGGTCTACTGAGATTTGTGTATGGAATTAGAAAATTAAAATAAAATACACACAAATTAACTTATCAAATGGAAAATAAAATTAGGGACATGGCAAGAAATTTTTCGCATTGGGGAAATTCTCAATCTTCTCCCCTTTTCCACTCATTTACAGGATAAACATTAAACCATTTAAAAACTTTCATCATACAAGAAATTCAAGAAGTCATATCGTAATCTACAAACATCATTATATGAAATTTGATCTTTTTATATTATCTTTGGCAAGGAGATATGGAAAGTTCAGGAACTTCGCCACTCAAAACTTCCTCAAAAAGTCTTTTTTTGTTCTAACTGTCTTTCAAATTTACTTTAGGAGCTGAAATTTGGAAATGTTGGTGTCCTCAACTCACTTTCATCTAAAGATCATGAACCAGCATTTTAGGTTATTTCCCTCTCCAGTTCTTCTTAAAATTTGAATGAACTTCTTTTCTGAGGTGAATTAAAAATAAATAAAAAATGATTTTGGCATTTTCATATGAAAAGTTTTTTATCTTATTTCAATCAATTTTCATTCATACGTTCTGAGGCTACAAGTATGGAAAAATATACAGAGTGTTTCACCTCAATGGCACCTCGTTCATATCACATGCAGGGCAACCCGGTTGACATTCATGTATGATGATTTGCCTACCCTACTTGCTGAAGGGGCAAAGATACGAAATTTTTAAAAATATGTGAAGCGATGATGTTAAAATAGTTGCTAAATGACTCAAAAGGACGTCATAAAAATTTCAACATAACTCAATTTTTAGACCGCCTCCTCCCTCCCCTCCCCACCACAAGAAATGAAGTCAGAGTTTTAACAGTTTTTCCAAAAAAAAGGTATTTCTGGAGAATTGAAAATTCTCTACACTCTGAAGTCTCATTTTGGCATCCGAAGACTGAAAAAAATGTAGTCTCCAATTTTTTTTATTCAATTTATGAAATCATAAGCGTTTTTCAAATGTAACAATTTTTGTTAATTTCATAAATGAATGATAAATGGATAATGTATTAGTTGTGTGCTCAATTCAGGGTATTTTAAACTCAACAGACAAAATATGCTCGATTTTTATCACATTCTTGCTTCCAAATCATTTTTCTATACAGATGTTCCACCTGCCATAGGTTTCGCACGAACGCGCTACTCTCATTCCCACTTTTTCTCATAGGTGTCGCTTTATAGACGATGACATCATAAATAAGAATTATACCAATTTTTTAATTTGGAAAGAATCAGGTAGTATAGAATGGACAATACTCGCAACGAGCAACAAAACAAGTTATATAGTGTACAAAAATTTTGTATCTCTTCATGGTAAGGAGTTGGAGAGGTTAGAAAATCTGAGTTTTTTTTTCATTTTCATAGATAGACATTTTTGTATGTAACATTTTTTCTGCATTTTTTATGTAGAACTTATTTCATATAAAATTTTTACAATTTGATGCATTTTTTATTTTTTATTTTTTTTTTTTTATTTTAAGAAAAACGCATCAAATCATAAAAGTTGTTTTTTAAATAAATGAAAAAAAAATGTATCAAATTGCAGAAGTTTTATATGAAATGAGTACTACATAAAAAATGCAGAAAAAATGTTATGTTACATACAAAAATGCCCTACTAGTGAATAAAAAAAATCAAATTTTCTAACCCCTTCAACTCCTCCCCGTGAGAAGATACAAAATTTTTGCATATAACTTTATTTGTTACTTGTTTTGAGTACTACCCGTTCTATGTGAAATTTATCCGATTCTTTCCAAATTGAAATTTTGATATATTATTTACTGTCTGTCAAAAATAATTCGACACTTTTTAGCAGGACAAGGATAGGCAACAATTCGTGCATGGTTACTCAAAATGTGGATTGTATTACAAAGTAGGTTAATGTTTTATTACCTATCAGTTCATCGAATTTAACTGGAAACGTATTCACCGTGCTTCTTTGTGCTTTACTATTTCGACTATTTGGCCAGCATTTTCAATTTGAAAACATTTTGGGAAGTAATGAAATCGTGAAAATTGTCGCGCTTTTTGCCTATCCTTGTCCTGCTAAAAAGTGTCAAGTTATTTTTGACAGACAGTACGACGTAAGCGTCTAAACAGCGACACCTATGGGAAAAAGTGGGAGCGATAGTGGGAGCGTTCGTTTTGTATCTATGTCTACTACATTTTTATGATAAGAGTGGTCTCATCTTCATGACACCTACGATAGGAAGCATTAAAAAGCTCTGACTTTAAGAATCTTTGTGGAACAAAAATTGAGAATATTTTGCTTATGGAATCCAAAAAGCCTAAAATGATCAATAAATTACCCATTCGTTGTTCATTTTTGTAAATAACCAAAATTGTTACTTTTGAAAAAAAAATGAAAAGGGACCACCTGAATTTTGAAAAAATTGGATTTTTTCCATTTTCGGATGAGAAAATATGACTTGGCAACATGAAAAAAATTTTGATATATCGAATTTTTTTTTCATTTTTTTTCATTTTAGGACAGCTAAGTATTAAGTTACGAAGTTGATATTTTTTATAAAATCCTATTGAGATCATTTAATAAATCGTAACTGACTCCCTTCACTTTTTGAAGAAAAAAAACAATACGCAATTTAGTATTATTAAAAAATATATATACTACATGGAAAAGACAAAAAAAGTACGAAAAATGATGAGAAATAATGGTAATTTCTGCGCTTCTTTTTCTAAATCAGTAATACTTCATTGCATACTTCATATTTTGGCGTAAACAGCATAAATTTTCGGGTATCTCGGATGATGAAATAAAAATTCTAATTCTCCATAAATTGATCATCAACGAGATTAAGAGAATATTTTTCGAAATTTTAGATCTCGATTCCTTAAGCAGGTTGGATAGGTAACCAATCATACACGAATGATATAAGATTGGCCTACATGTAATAGGAAGGAGTTGACATTAAGATAAACACCATGCATATATTTACATACCCAACATGATTACTAATGATCCGAAACACAAGATATGAAAATCCACATTCCCAAACCCTCTTCAAAAATCAGGCAGACTGCAACTCAGTTAATGAAATTCTGTGAATAGATTAATTTTATTCGAACTATCAAGAGGAGTTACTTATTTACCTATGTTACAATAAAAGAAATTCATTTATTTACTATCGACCTCTGTTAAATAAAAATAAGATGAATTTCAAATAAATAGAGATGAACTAACTCCTCTAATATCAACTTGTATTTTCCAAGAGAATGTCGTTCAAATGTAAATTTCAAAGAAGAGAACAAAAAAGTCTCATATGTAAAATGAACTTGAGAAGTGTACTTTCAAATGACCTAAGTTCACGAGTCTACGATGAAAACTTCGAGAATGTTGATCCCCTTTTGTTCTCTCAGTAATCTGAGTGATTCGCCATTTCAAGTCGCTAAGACAGAGGTACGTTCACGCCATCAAGTGCTTAACATTTTTCCATCTTAAAGCAAACAAACCAACACCAGATACTGGTCTGAAATTAGATCTAAAGAGAACGTGAAAAAGAAATCCTTGAAAATAATTGATAAAAAAGGTGTAAGTGGGTTGAGAAAAAAAATGAAAGAACGATAAAACTGATAAAAAAAACTTGTAAGTGGGTTGAAAAAAAAAAGGAAAGAAGATATTAAAGTTCGCCATTAAAATCAAACGGAGAAGAATCAATAGTGAATGTGAAATAGGAGGTGACTGAAAACTGGAAAATTTTTTTGATCGATTCTTCTTCTGTTACTTCTATAATCTTTTTTCAATTGATTTCACAAATGGTAACTACAAAAGAGAAAAATTGTTTGGGATAATAGGTGAAGAATATTTTCTGAAAAAATTTACGCATCTAAATTCCAACCTCTACTGAGGTACCTTTCGGGCACTCTGTATTCGATCATTTCGCAATTTCGCACCATACTAAAGGCGATTATAAAAAGGACTCGTGGTCACGTAGGAATACAAAATTGGATGAATCGGCTAATTAGCAATCAAAATTCACGATTATAAAATTCACTCGTGTATTTTCCACTAGATTTACCTGCGGACCAATCAAGCTCGAGTAAATTTATTTTTTTCGGCAGCCCGATGAAAAGCACGGTCTGCCTTCACGTGTTATTCGTCGCATCGTGCTCTCATATTTCTTAATTTAATTCGACGCCGAAAATTACGACTCGACACAATAAGGCGGTTCTACGAAAAGACTCAATAGTGAGGGTTTTGCGGGCCTACAATGATAATAAATTTACGTTTTTCGTCCCAACAATCGAGCACCGGCAACGTTCGCCTTGACCGAGACTTAAATCTGTTTTTCGTGACAGCCCGTTGAATTACATAACAGTGGACTGGAATTTTACCCGATGTATACGTTTAATGAAACCGAAACGGTACATTCGTTACATTCTAATGACGCGCTCGAGACGAGACCCGCGGACCCGTGGAGTTTTTTTTCTATCCTCGACGACTTTCTAGTCCATCTCTTCGTTTCATAGCAGGCGAAATTTTGCGCAACATTTCGATTTTATACTCCATTTGTTAACGAGATCGGTCACGCTATAGGCTAAAGTTGAGATATTCGATGGTCCTAATCAACTTGGCCACAATGGCGGTTTCCGTTTCCATGTGGCGACGATTTTCGAACTTTTTCCATTATTCATTGGTTAGAAGTTGGAAAATCAAATTTTCTTTCGTTTTCGTCGTTTGCAAAACCAATTGTGTTTTCTACGTACTCCCCAATTCGAGGCATTTCGGAAATGTTTTAGATCTTTTTGAGAAATAATTTTTATTATTCCGATTTGTGGTAAAGTTTTTCGAAGAGATCAAACGAACATGGTGAAAGTCCTAACGCAGAGGCCAGCCAAGTGAATGAATTTTATGAGTTATTTCTCGTCAACTGTACTACAAGTATTTTTCGTAAAAAGTCGAATTTGAATCTCTCGTCTTCTTTTCTCTTGGGGCTTCTTAGAGATAGGCCACAGAGGGAGATTTTGAGATTTAGGTGACCAAAAATCGAATTCTGTTTCTTTTGAGCAGCAATATATCAGAATAGAGGTATTTTGGGCTGCTAAATCAAGTTTTTTAGTCATTTTGACCCTAGTTACAGGACCCTGCCCCCCAAAAGTGGAGGTGTCCCAAATTTTTCAAAAATCATGTGTAAAATATCAAAATCTATTTTAGGTTCTAGAATTCATTTTTGAGAAATTTTTTGCAATAGATTCGCAACGTGATGCACTACAGAGGAGGGGGAGGTTCAAAATTTTTTTGAAAAAATCTTGTGATAAATATTCAAAGTGATAGTTTGCGCTTCTTAAATGTATATTCTAAGTGAAATAATGGCTGAATAGGGAGGTTCAGGGATATTGTACCAATTCATGGTTAAAGCAACTATCTTGGCAAGTTTAATACCGTTGAAACCTTTTTCGGGTATCATCAAGAAAAAAACTGGCAGACCTTCATAATATGCAAGATTACTATGAAATCATACCTACTCTATTTCTATTTCACATCGAATCATAGAATGCAATTAAGAAAGTAAATACACCATAAAGTAGCCGAGAAAATTCTCTTTTCAACCATGTATATTGTATATATTATGGTTATAGATATAACCATCGTTGATAAATGCACGCTAAGGAAACACAGTAGAGCAGGTGATTTATCATGCCATTCACAAGGCAGGTTTCGACGTTTCATGGTGGCAATCATCAACAGACTGTCCAAGATCGCGCAACGTTGTAGATGATGTTGTTATAGTGTAAGTAAAACGCAACAGTGTGTTTTATGCGAATTTTAAGACTTCAATTTTTCGATTTTTGCTCATCTAAATCCCAAAATATCCCACTGTGAAAATTTAAAGTGGTAAGTTACCGGTAAATTTCCAATATATAGATTTCTTAAATTCTTTCGGTAATTTGAAAACTGATTTTTGGATCTTTTTTAGTGAAATTTTAGATCATAAATCAAGTTTGTTCAACAAAATCTACTTATGATTGGAACTTAGCTCCCTACTCCTTCACATACCCCGTATTATTTTTTCCAAATCTCGATTTCATGTTTTACTGAATTAATCCGTCAATTTTACTTCAATTTCTAAATCAGAAATTATTTTTTAAATTGCTTCAATAAATTTTAAGGCGATAAATTCATCTCAACAGCATTGCAATTTCTTAGCATTTGAGAAAATCAATTTCAGGCCACACTATTATTTATAAGTGATTGTTGTGACCAAATTTGGCCACCACAGGCCAAAGTTATCTATAGCTAAGGACAGGTCGGATATTTATCTGTCCTAACACCAGCCATAGAATTATTTGCTCAGCGCGGCAGCGCCAACGTGACGTCACTTCTGTCAAACAGGAAATGAGTCAGTGTAAGGCATCACTAGCTGCACTCGTTATCACACCTCTGTGTGAGCTGATGACGTAGTCTCATTCGGTGTCGCCTTACAACACGTAACAGCAGCCTGCTGACTAAACGTCCACGGGCTGGTATCAGTTTATGTTGCCACAACGCGCTGACAAAGCAACCGCGTACCGGTGTCCTATTACACATCCACTGCATGGTTGTACGTGCTGACTAAGCGTTCGCGCATCGATATCCAGTTGCACGCTTGGTTTGGTGTCAGGTTTCAGCGCATACGCTCTCAGAACCTTGTTTTGCTGCTGCCTACACAGCAGTGCTGCTTGCGTGGCCAGTACCCCAAGCAGTTGGCAATCAGCAGTTAGGAGTCAATCATCGAAAGTCATCATGAGTCGTTAGTCGAAGGCAGTTGTGTCCAGAATGCAGTGTCTGTAGGGCACCATATATTTTTAATAGTCTATGATAGTAGTGTCCGGTCTTTATCTTAAAGTTAAAGTGCTTATGTTTGTTCGTTTTCCTGAATAAAAATCTGTGAGCTACGAAAACTTTGTGTTATTGATTCGCTAAAATCCTCGTTCGTCCTCTTCTCACCACCGTGAAGGGCACGTGGAAAAACCGTACACCGAAAGGTACAACAGAGATTTTTATGCCAGGGCTCAGTGTTACCTTGATAGATCGAAGTTTATTTGGAGATGGGTATGTTGCCATATCAAGGATCATCAGTCCTATAAGCGAAATTCAACTAAAAATAACGGAAATGTGAGGATGAAATGGGAATGTTGGGATATGGGAAAGAAAATCTGAACAAGCCCATGAAAAACTCAGCTCCAATAATGTGGCATGGCTGATGGCGTTTTTTTTTTCATGCTAGTCTCCGCCACTGCTACCAATTTTTAGTTAGTACCTTTGACTATATACCCCTGGACGGCTCGAACTCATTGTTTGGAATAGCACAAATTTCTGTCGATATCAAGTGAAAGCTGTCAGAGCAAAATTCGTCTGCGCATGCGCGAGTTCAAAATTATCAATATTATTTCGAGTTTTGAGTGTAACAAGTTCAACTGGTAACAGCTGTTCCTGTTGTTATCTTTAACTCGCGCATGCGCAGACGTATTTTAGTCTGAGAGTGTTCACTTGATATCGACAGAATTTTTCTTTACAGTTCTACCGGTGCAGGGGTATATAGTCAAAGGTTTACTACCTAATACTACACTGAAAACTCTGCATTTGGCGGTTATCCAGGGTGCATGGTGGAAGAGGGAAACTATATAAAAATATGATGTCAATAACGCATTCCAATTTTTCCATTATTTTTTACTCTTTTTATACCCTCACCCATATATGTTGTCAGAAATATACCTAACTAATATTAAATTTCATTTTCGACATTTTAGACCCCAACAGGATATCTTCATACATCTTACAAAATTTCCCAAGTTGTTTACTAACAAGATAGAAGTATTATTTTTGAAACTTTTCTTTTCATCTCCTTCTAGCAAGTGATGAAGGCAAATTATGTACCATAGGTATATCATTAAACTTACATATATGTAGGTGAAGACTACTAAACATTGGAACGAAACACTTATCATACCGCTATGAGAGTTTAGAATTCATGAAAATAATTTCTCAACATTTTTCGTTGGTACTTGTAATGATGGTTATAAGTAAGTCAGCTATACCAAAAATAAAGCACACCGAATCATTTTTCTAAACATCTGATCAGAGAACATTCTAGTATAAAGTTCGCAACGATTCTTTTTCAACAACCCATAATACCTTTAAAACATCCGTATTACATCCAAAATGAAAATCATCGACGAACCCAACATACTTAATAAACTCTCTTTTCAATTCGATCATAATTAAAACAAACGAACAACGATAAATACATAAAATAAACGCGACCAGAGTCGTTAAAAATTTTTAATTAAATGTTAAAATAATTACGCCACTTGCAATCTCATTCGTCGACGCAAAATAATACTTGTTTACATCGCATTTCTATTGTAAATACGGTCCTTTTTATATTTCAAGAGACTTTCTCCCCTCACTCCCTCTACCCCTTATTTCTCGTAGCTCGTAAAAAATAACACACTCGAGATTGAAGGTAACACTTAAAGTCTAGAAAATTTTAAAAGCGTATGTGTACCCACTATACGTCGCGTCGGCTTTTTCAATGTAGTACTTGGAATTGATTCCTCTTTCTTTTACACGAATATTTTCTTTCTTCCAATACTACAGTATTTTCTTCTTCTAATGATACGTTGTATATGTAATTAGAAAGGGTAAAATTTTACGAATAGATCGTTAGCTCGATATTATAAATATTATAATCATCGATTGGTGTTCAATTATTTATTTATTGTTAGTGAATTTATGCGTTTAATTCGTGATATGTTTTTTTTTTTTTTTCAATAATCATTATTATTATTGTCAATGTACTTAAATAATAGAAAAACTAAATTTTGTGTAATTTTGGAACGATTTCTTTTCATGTTGATAGACGTTCAAAGATTAAATTTATTTATTGGATGGAGTTTGGTTTACTGTTTATTATATGTAGTAAACTCAGTTAATTATTATTTAAAAAAAGAAAACAGGTACTAAACAACTGTCGAATGAATTCAAATGTCGAATAGTATAATGAAATAGAACACTGAAAAACATGAGAAAAATTGTACAGTACTGAATACCTTCAGTTCAGGAGTGAAATAGGTGGAACGTAATTACTATGCCGAAATGTATATATTTCAAAATTTCAGGACTCAATAAATCACATACGCTTTTCATTTCTGACTTATGTATTAATAATCCCATTGAGCTTGGGACTCAGTGCATCATATAAAGTACTGATTCATGAATAATTGCTGATCCCTCGTTAATTCAGATATGAATCCATTTCTGTAGAGTCTTGTGTACTGAAATTACTTCGTGTCAAAATACTGTATTTTTACAGGATTCATTATCTTATTATTTTCCATTTGTTATAGAGAAGTACAGTAATGAATGCTATTTATGGAGATTCAAGTACATTATTTATTAATCAATACTATGTATGAAGTACTCAGTACTAAAAAGTTCAGAATTTCATACACTTCTGCACAGTAATTAGATTCGACATTAATCATTACTTCAAATTCACAGTATTCAGTACTTTACTCCTTTTTTCACTTTTCTCAATGAAGGCATCGAGAAGTCCTACTGGTTGAGTGATAAGTGATGTGGCTAAAAATGTTGTGATATTAGTGAAACACGATTATTTTAGTTTTTGTATCGATCTCGTTCACACATAATCAATGGTAACTGCGACGAAAAACTATACTGTATTCCATTACGTAATACTACATAGGTAGAACACCCTGCCTTAAGAAAATTTCTCCACGACTGGATGTAAGGTTGTAGGTATTCAAGTCACAAGAGCGAAGTAAATAACTACGACCTCTTCGTTACATTATAAAGAAGAAAGATATCTATGAATGAACATAACAGAGGATATTAAAGGAAACATGAAAATCTAATATAATACCTGAACTCAAGTAATTCACGCTGCTTCAAAATCTACTCTTTGGTGTCGTAAAAAATATTTCTCAATACCCTGAAAGTAAACAGAAAAAAATAACGTGGAAAAATTTTCAGTATTTCATCATAATAAATTTTTATATTATGGTTGAAAAAAATGAATTGCTTCAACATTTTTTTTTGTTCGTAAAATTAAAAATTATTTTAAGATAGAAGAACACGTAATACAAATTGCGTATGTTATTACATCTCTTTATAACTAAAATGTTACACCCAATCGCTTCGAAGCGTAACTAACAATTTGAACTCATTGTGCAAATAATAATGAATGACTTGAAGAGCTAGAATTTTTTCACACTAACAGAAGACTCATCACCGACGATCTCTTCTACCCACCCATAACAAATTTCAATAAATATGTAGAATCATCCTATTCTAATACCTACATAGGACCTCCATGGGTAAACCCTAAAAGCGTTTCAGACTGGTAAAAACCTCCTATTTAAGTAATATATCAATCTCAGATATCTCCAAGGTAATACTCATAACCAACATCATCACGTCCGTATTAATAGAGAGGGGGGAAAAGAGACATACCATTCACTTACCATCTATTCAATTTCATACCTATAGAAGTGAGGAAAATTTTCCAAAGGTAGCAATTACTCGAACCCAGCGCGACTCGTCCAATTTTTCCATGAAAACCATGTAATTAAGCACGAAATTCGACTCCCTAAAGTCGATATTTTAAATTATGCGTCCTAATTTTATTCTCAACTAAACTTTTTCTCATGTTACCTACAACTCTAATTTGTGTGGAATTCCCGAATTTCAAAATTCAAACGCGCATCCTATTTCGTCACCGTGCCAACTGCCAATCAACAATAGAACAATCGAAGCATCAAATTCTCGACAAAACCTCGCCAACATAAAAACACTATCCGGAAAAAAAAATGCGAAAATTTCTCAACTAAAATTACAATTTATTAAAATCGTTGGTAAACTAACTAGTATAATCGAGCTTAAATAATTAAAAAATATATACATGTGGTTGTAGAAAATAGGAATCACAATGTGCGTTTACAATTACATCTATAATAAACACAAATTCACTACGATGATCACAACGAAACAACCAACAAAACCCAAACTAGAAATTCCTTCGGCGCAATGAACCGCTACGTCAGTGACGACTTTCTGTAAAAAATTATCGTCCGATTATTCAACGAAAATTGCAAAACACTTCATCAAGTAAAAGCACTTAATATAATTATTATAGGCTGAATGATGGAAAAATGTGTACAAAAAAAATGAAACCCAAAGTTCTTTTTTTTGTTTGACATTAATTTAAAATGATCACTAGCTCTAGAAATATATAATATATACAAGAAAAATTCAACGTTCATTTGACACCAATAAAGCAGGAAATCCAGCAAATGAAATTAATTCATAACACATCCTTTTTATAACGAATAAATTTATTACCACTGGTGTATTATTTTTATTATTTCAAAAATCCATTAAGAAAATGGAAAATAAAATCAATATCTAGTAAAATAGTTACATAAACCCCGTAAAAATATAAAAATTGAAAATTAGTTTTAAAAAATTATAAATTGGCCTACAAATTTGAGAAAAAAAAAATCCTGAATTTTGCATCTCTCAATACAAGCCACGCGGTGATCTTCTGCTCATCGCATCTTGAAGAGGTCGAATGTCTAAATAAAAAAAAAATTAAAGATGGGTCTTCACGAGATAATTTTAAAGTAATTTTGAAAAAACTAAAATTCGCTTTTTTTCTCGCACGTTTTTCAATACTAATTTTCTCATATCTCCTTATGTAGCCCTTCTAACCCCACTATTTTCTTACTAGAGAAACTTCCCTGCATGTTTCATGAGTAGAAACTAACGGCAATTTCTTATCACTTGTAGTTTAGGTAATAGAAATTTTCAAAATAAATTTTTTGAAAAAACCTCGAAAGAATTAAATTTTTTTTTCGAATTTTTTTGCTCATTGTCAAAACTACCAAGGGGGTGCTCACCTATCACATTTTGTAGGGGACACATTTCTCATCAATAAGACGTTTTTAAAGAGAGCCTCGATAGAGCAATTTCAAAAGTTATGTACCGAAAATAAAAAAATCAACTTATTTTTCGCATGTTTTTCGGTACTATTTTCCTCATATCTCTTCTTCTAGCTTCCTTATCTCCACGATTTTTACACCAGAGAAACTTCACTGCATGCTTCACGAGTTTAAACTAACCGCACTTCCTTATTATGGGTAGATCGTGAAATAAAAATTTCCAAAATGAATTTTTTGAAAAAAAAAAAAAAACTCCAAAAATTTTTTTTTCAGATTTTTTTTTCATTATCAAAACTATCCACATTTTGTAGGGGACACATTTCTCATCAATTAGAAATTTTTAAAAGGGGTCTTGATAGGGCAATTTCAAAAGTCATTTACAAAAAATTAAAGATTTACCCTTTTTCGCATGTTTTTCGGTACAAATTTCCTCATATATCCCCATCTAGCTCCTTTACTCACACCATTTTTACAACAGAGAAACTTCATTGTATACCTCACATGGCAAAACAAGCCGCTAAGTTTTATCGTTTATAGTTCGTGAGATATAAATTTTTCTATTTCAGGATCACTGTGAGCCATTTTTTTTCAAGCTGGAATATCTCGGTCCCTTCCGATTTTTAGGCAGGCAAAACATGATACGTATACGTAACTTGAGTTGACCTATCTGTGCTATTTGTGGGTGGTGCGCCCTAAACGGTACACCATGTATATAGATGTTTTAGCTCATTTCATCACATGAAACAGTAATTCAAGATAACTCGACTATTTCTTTAGCCCATTGCGGGTGTTTTGAAGTCTGTGAAACCTCTTTGCTCACACTCTACCTAATCACCTCCAAAACTATAGAGGTGTTACTGCACTACATACTCCACATTAAACACAGAATATAATAGAAATTCTTGACAAGGGTCATTAACTTATTAACGAGGGGAAAAATTCAAACATTTGTCTCTGCTCCTTCAGCATGTAAATTAGGCAAACTATCAAACATGAGTGTCGCATGAATAGCCCTACATGTAGAATGAAGGAGCTCAAATTGAGGCGAAACACCCAATATATCCTAGAAATGGGCATAATCATTACCAAACCAAATATACTTCTCTTGAGTCCTCCGAAAAAAAGGAATAAAATAAATACAATTCCAACTTCAAAAGCTCAAGTTCTATGAGATTTTACGTAAAATGTATGAGAACCAAAGTTGTAGGGAATAAAATATCCTACAACTTTGTTCCTATACATTTTTTCTTCACGTTCTTCATTACCGAGGTATTTGCAATAAACTAAAAAAACTTTCAAGTTCGAAAGATAAACTTTCAGTGAAGGGACGGACTTCAAAAATAATACGACTCTTACGCTTCATACTGTCTACTTATCTTCCAAATTCTTCCGCAAAAGTATGAGCTTTCATGAAAATTGCATGAGAATTAAAGTTGCAGAGCTTTAAATTTGCGATGATTTAATTGCTACTAATTTTTCTCTTCAACTCTTCGTTCTCGAGATCTTTAAAACTCAAAAGCTCAACATTCGGCAAACTTTCATGAAAAATGGATAGAATTAAAATTGTAAAGAATGAAATTTCCAACTACTTTGTAACTATACATTCTTTCTTTACCACCCTTCATTTTCGAGATATTTGCAAAAAACTGAAAAATCTTCGAAGTTTGAAAGCTCCACATCGACTTCAAAAACAATAGGGCTCTTAAGCTCCACTTCTTGTACCTGTCTTTCAAATTTAGACTAGAACTTCAGTTTTACTCGGGTTATCATCGGAGGACGGAAATAAAAAAATAAAAAAATAAATAAATACATAGTGAAAGCATACGTGGATTTTATTGAGAAGTAAAGTCCACTGAAAATGATTCAACCCTCTCACCAAGCTGGGGGTGGGACCAAATGAACCCAAGCAGAGGCGGATCTAAGGGAAAAGGCCTGGGCGAAATTTAGATTGGGACTCGTAAAGAAGTCGCAGTTTTTGGTGGGGGGAGAGGGTATAAAGGTATTAAATTGATTTTTTTTTCATTAGAGCTGGTGGATATCATAAAAAATCCATGAAAAATCACCTTTTATATTTTCAATTCGGATCAAAATACTAATTATACACAAACAAAATTAAAAAAAAAACATATTAAAGTTTTTTCTACTTGAACAGTCATGTCAAACAATTTCTCTCTAATTTAAAAGTGTTAAAAAAATTTTTGGTGCATATGGAGGCCCGGAATTGCAGGGGCCTGGACGGAAAGCTCCGTGCAAAACGTGTTAAATCCGCCACTAAACCCAAGATGTCGTCATGGGTTATGCTATGTTATGGCCACTATGTTATCACATATGTTGAGTATTCTTTATGGAAAAAATCACATAGTTTTCCCTGGTGTGGGGGGGGGGTTACGACCACACTATATCAAAGCATAAAAATCGAGCAAATATTAAGGATATACAGTGAGAGAATTGTTGGAATTTTTTTCAAAATTTCAAATCTCAGCAGGATTTTCGAATATTAAGGCAGAAGATAATTCAGACACAGCATTTCTGGAGCCAATATATTCTCTGAAGCTGAGCCTCATCTCACCCTTGCCCCACCCAGCAAAAAAGCAATTCCGTGAACGAATTTAAATTATAAAATAATCAGTTAATTCGAGTATAGGTTTCTACTTTTTGAGATAATAATATATCTAGTGAAAAGACACTATTAGAAAACTTAATGCCACCATTGAATAAATTCGCTGGATTCAACGACACGAAGGTAATTGAAAAATGAAATAATTCCTCGCATAGTTTTCGACGAAGAAAAGCATATTCAAAGAGGCGCCCGTAAATCACCTATACGTCGTAATTTTCAATACGATGCGAATAGAAGAGGATAAAATAAGTTAATGAAAGCTCATCGTCTATACCCCATTTTCGTATTGAATGAAATAGAAAAAACGCTGAGAACCCCTGACAAATCCGAAACAACTTCACTCGCGTATGTTTCGGCCGATAAAAGGATTTTTGTCTTTTGTGAAACTTTCGAATTCGAAACAAAAATATTACGAAAGGCTTTTGGCGAATTTATTCGCGTCTCTTAAGGAAGCATTGGCGAACGACGCGACCTCACGCCACCGACGCTTCGAGAAAGTAATCGAGCCCTCGCATCGAGTCATCGATGGTGGCGAATCATCGCTAAATAAATCACTTCTTCAAGGTCCGATACAGTTGGCCAGACCCCACGCTCCGTCGACACCCGTGACGTGGAGCGGAGGGGAAGAAAAAAGTTCTTATCACGAGTGAAATGACCCGGCGATCAGGAAAAGATGATGAGAACCTCGATGTAAGCCTTATTTGGATACCAGAAGGCCGGTACACGCGTATTCAAGGTGGCCGTACGTCGAAGCGGGGGTTACAGCACACGCCTTATACGGAACGCTGAGCGTACGACGGCGTCTTCGGTTCTAGTCGCAACGAAATACAACCGGTTCGAAGGTTCATTTAACGTGCGATTTTCTTTTCGTATTATTACTCGGCGAGCTTTTCGGTTGTTTGAATTTTTCCGCGTATCTGTGTCCAGTTGTACAGACTACAGTGATCGACTGACGAAACCTGGTATTTTCGGTAAGTACGAATTTGAGGATAAAATCTATACTCCACGGGTACCATACTCAAATACGGTATACAGTATATGCGGAAGGTGGCTTTTGTTAGTCGTATTCTAAAAATGCTACGTTTCGTTTTCCACCCTTGTAATACGAAATGAGGATGAAAAACTTTTTTAAGCCACTAAAACCGAATAAATTTGTAATATTTTTCCTCGTCCCGAATCGATAACCTAGTACGTACTGTTCCAATTTTAAATTTATTTTCGTCGTATATTCCGCCACGAATATGTATTAAGGACGAGAAAAAAACCCAAACACGAAAAATACAAAGACCTAGTAACCCTATCACGCCCTTCTAATTTCATTCGTTTCGCCACGAAAATAATTCCTCATTCTGGGCGCTCGAAAACCATCACATAGGTTCGCGTACCATTGCCCTTAATTACAAAACGGCGATCGGCGGGCGCGATAAAATGTCAGCAAGGGTGGATGAGTTGACCTAAATTTTCTTCACCTACTGCTCGTATTCGCGAATAACGTTTCAACATTCCACGCGAACGTCGTCGCTAACTTTTGTTTATTTTCGTCGCCCATTTACATTCGTACATAATGTCAGACGAATCTCATTATATTTCCAACGCTATCGTGTAGTCGCAAGTACTCGAGATAGGGTGTCGCGAAAGATGGCGATGGTGATTTTAGATTTATAGCGTGACCTTCCGTGTAACTGGTTGCATGTTGCAACGTACACTCCGTTGAGTGTTTGTTTTAGATGAGTTTTTAATTAAAATCCATACCTATTACAGCCCACATGATTTGAGAAGTAGAGGTCAGGGAAGAGGGATGTCACATCTTGGCGTTTCAGACCATTTGCGATCATATGGCAAATTACCAACTTCTTCATACGTATTTTTCTCGTATATACACATTTTTCGCCACTTGCGTAGCGCAGGCGGGTATCCATGAAATTTGCTCAAAACTTGGTGAGAGATTGTTCTTAGAAATGCGACAAAATAACTGTTTTGTTTTTTCAGCAAAATTCAAAATGACGTATCAGTCAAATTTTGAGAGGGGTTGAAGAAGGGGCAAATTGCTTAAATTTCTCGTTTTCGTCCTCATATGAAGGAACGAGTCAGGAACACCAACATATTTAAATTTCAGCTTCCCAAGTGCATTCGAAGGCGAGTTAAAGCAAAAAACAACTTTTTGAGGAAGTTTTGAGCAATGAAGTTTCTTGAACTTGCTCATTTCCTCAACAATTCAACCTAGAAAAGTTCAACTTTGTGTGTCGAGTTAGCTGACGACCAGAATATCACCTCTTGAATTTGGGTCAAAACTGATACAAAATGGCGGATTATCAAAATTTGAGTGGAGCTTGAGGAGCCTAAAATTAGTATAAATATAATTAATATGAACTCATTTGACTATTGAGGATAAGAAGTATAATATATTCCAAATTCACCTCCACACATGATGTTGGAGGGCAGAAGGAGGGATTACTGACCATAAAATGTGGTTGGGTGCAAGAGAACTCGAACTTTTTGTTGTCATGTCATGTGATAAACTGAACCCAAGTCATTATTTTATTCTTATTATAGTTTCCTAAGTGAATTTGGAGGGGAGTTAGAGCAGAAAACCGCATTTGGAGGAAGTTTTGAATTATAAAATTTATTGAATCTTCTATATATCCTCACCAAATCAACCTGAAAAATGCCAAACTTTGTGTGTGGAGTCAGCTGACAACCAGAATATGATCTCTTGAATTTGGATCAAAACTTGTTTGTAAAGAGTAAGTAAAGTGAAAATCACAACTGTGAAATTTTAAGAAAAATCAAGTGTAAAATTTCGAAACTGAAGCTACATCGGGAAGCGAAATTAAGCTAAAAGTTTTTTGAAGCTGAATCCGAAGATTAAAAAATTTCAAAGCTTTACAACAATGAAGAAATAAGCTTCAAGTGGGTATGCCTGTTTTAGATTTGCGTAGTTTACAAGTTTATGAAACACTCATCTCTGGATTCGATGAGTTCTATGGCAAGTGCGTATTGGAGAACTGACATTCAGCGTGATTTTATCATGAGTCCAGTGCCCTGCGTAAGAGAGAAGGGCGAAGGGGGTAAATCACCCCAGACTCAGGTATTCTGAGAAGACTCGGATATCCTTATAAATCGTTACTTGAGAAAATAAATAAAATTTTAAAAAATTGATAATAAAAACGCCACCAAAAAAAAACACATTGAAAATTTTAAAAAAATCAAAATGTCTGAAAATTAAAATATTAAAAATATAAAGTTGAAAAAAAATGTCTAAAACAAAGAGAGTACTAATGAAAAATTCTTCACGAATGAATTAATGCCAAAAAATGTTAAGAAATCCAAAAATGACTGTTCTTCAAAATTAAAAAAAAAATGAGGTACTGAGAAATGCCCAAATATTATGAATTAATCAAAAATTAAAAAACAAAAAAAAAATAAAAAAATAATTTTAAATTAAAAATTCTCAACAATAAAAAGTTTAAAATGAAAAAAGATGGAGAAAATCGTTCAGAGCTTGGGAAAATCCAAGATGAAAAAAATGTATAGAAACACAAGTCCAAAAATAGAGCAATGTTTGTAACTAAAAAAAATAAAATAAAAAACACCAAAAAAGAATTTCATATTCAAAACTAAAAAATCTAAAAAAAATTATCAATCAATTCAATAAAATGAAAAAAAAATCTCTGAATAAAATGCCTTCATACATGAAAAAATAGCAAAAAAGAGTAGTTGTTCGAATATTATTCAACTTGAAAATGAAAGAAGTACAAAACTAAAAATATACCAAAAAAAAAGAATTCTCGAGAAACAATGAATTAAAAAAAATTCTGAAAATAAAATCAATAAAATTTAAAAGTCGAAGAAAATGCCACCGAAAAAAAAGTGAAAAAATATTCACAAAAAATTTAATAAATGTAGGAAAAGAAATAATCTGTCCGAAAATTTAACAGCTATGAAGTGAAAAAAAATTAGAAAAATAATAAAAAACAATTTAGAAAACAAAAAAATCAATAAAATAATAAAAGTCAATAAAAAGAAGAAAGTTCGAAAAAAAAATTATAATTAATACATTTGAAAAGTAAGAAAAAAGTTGAAAAACGAAACTTTATTGACAATGGAAAAATACTCAAATACGAAAAAAATTCAAAAATACGCATCATTCAATAAAATCCGGAAATTAATTGGTAAAATGTAAAACTCCAAAAACAGAAAAAAATTAAACATTCACATAAAATAAAGTGAAAAAGTCCGAAATAGACACAAAAACAAATAAAAACAATGAATGATCATACGAATGAAAAAACGTAAAAAAGAATAAGCATCAAAAACAATGAAGTCCAAACATTTGAAAAAAAAGTCCCAAAGTGAAAACACACCGAAAACCGAAAAAACATTTTACAAAACCAGAAAATGCTAAAAAAGAAAGAAAAATTCCGGAAAGAAAAAAATTAAAACTAAAAAGATATCAAAAAACAAAAAAAAAATCGTCAAAAGATTTAAAAATATTAATAATGTAAAAAAACCTGAAGAAAAAAATAATTCGAAAAAATCCATAAATGAGAGTTCAAAAATGAAAAAAAAAAAACCTATTAAATAAAATTAAAAATTTAATGAATCCCTAACAGTACAGCAAGAGTTTATAACAACATTTAGAAATAAACAATTTCCTTTCATTTATCCAAAATGGCTCGATAATCAAAATAATCACTCTCACACAATATCTTCGGTCATATTTCATCATTTCAAATAATCTCGAAAAATAATAAGTTTTAAAAACGATTCCAAACATTTTTTTCAAGTAGCTACTTTGGTGCCCAACTTGGGCCATAGCGTTTCAAAGTAGGCGGACCAAAAAACAAACTTTATTTACAGCCTTCGTGAAAGATGGGAAAAGTGATTGGAAACAAACGTAGGTGTTTTATTGGGTGGATGACGTAAGCAACACGATGACTTTCGTAAACATCATCCACGAACTACGATCACGATGAGTTTTGAAAATACAAATTAGGAGTTGTTTCATTCTAAAAATAGAATTCTCGAATTACACTATTAGATGAGACGTGTAATTTTTCATCCAGTGGTAGCACAAAGTGAAAACTGAAAATGGTACTGCACAATAGGTGCAGAAATGAAGATAATTTTATAATGTGGGGAGGGGGGTTCTTCTACATGATTATAATTTATTTTTTCAATACTTTCATCATTTTCATTTATATTATTGTACTCTAGGGAGGGAAGGGGGGATGAAAAATTAATAGAATAACAAATTATTAATATTAAACCACCTTCGAGCATTACGCTAAAATTGAAACCTCATTTTGCAGCTGATAGAAAATTTAGCATTATAAAAAAATCCCACCGAAAGCCATAAATCTTTCATTTATATCTCTTCAAAACACATCCCCCGTTCGGCGAAATCAAAACAAACGCATTTATTATTTACGCCCGATAATGTACACGGCGACGAAGAACACCCACAGTCGACGAGGGAACTTCGACTCGGTAATAAGAAATTTTCACGCCGTTGACGGCAGACAATACGTTACGTCATCGCGAACATTTTGTCGTTCGTTAAAGAAGGTGAGAAAAAAACAATAAGAAAGAAGAAGAAAATCGTCATGGCATATATAAAACGGGATGCATGAAAAGGTCGTCAATGGCGAAACATTATTAGGGTATCGACACGTCGTAAAGAAAAAAATTTTTCTCTTTATTACCATCGCTTAAACCATACTGGCGCGTTTTCGCCACAATACGAATGTAATAACGAGATAAGTCTGGTAAGGGGTGAAAAAAGGTTAGCTAAGTGGGTTGTAGTTAAACGTTCATTTGTACAACGGGGACATCGGAATCGAACCTTCAAAATAAGCGTCGACTTGTGTATTACATTTTATCGTATCGTAGCAACGTTACAATTTCACTTAGAACTACGCAACTCGACCCCAAACGTATATACCGCCGAATGATAACAACAATAAACGAATAATTAATAATGATATGATCGCCATTCGTGGTTACCGACTTCGTACCGTGCGCGTGTAATTTATGAATTTGATCGACAGACTCGCGTACTATCCGGATCCATCGGATAGGGTGTTGCACAGAAAATTCTCCTCTCAAGAAGCTCTTCCGACGCAACCCTGCTATGAACCGGCAATCGCCAAAATCCAGGTTTGTACCAGATTTCTCTTCGGTGACCCAGCACAATGACCCGAAAGCCTGCTCGAACGTTTCATCCTGTTAACGCTGTACCATCAATTTCCCAGCTATTATTGCACGAATACGTATCCGACGTAGACTCGTAGTTCTTATCCGCTATTTTACAATTTGCCAAGCGACTTAACGCTTCGTCATTCCGTTAAATAGACGTCATTTTTGATAAATTTCCTGTACTGTTCGGCGACAAATATCGTCGAGTGTTTTCACCTCATATTTATCATCTCGAGATGAGTAAAATGAGCAACGAAACTTGTTTATTTTTCGGTCTGATCGAGTAACGATGAAAACAATTGAAACGTTCGACCATAAATGCAAAATTAGGGACACTCGTCTAGGACATCAGATGAACTACCACACTCCTCACACTTTAACGAAGATAAATTATTATTATTTCAGTGACACATTTGATAATTTTTATAACTTTTTTATTACCGTTTTCACATAATTTCAAGTTTTTTTCATGTTAATTTTTTTTTTATTTTTTTTTTACATTTAATTTTTAAATGATCATTAAAGTCACGATTTTTATTTATTTCAAAAATAAATTTTTTAGTTTTTTTTTATAATATTTTTTAAATGTTCAATTTTTTTATCACTTTTCAGCTACTTGCAATCAACTTCCTTAATTTTAAATAATGTTTACATTTTTTAAAAATAATTTTAAAATCTTAAATTCTCACCAAAGATATTAAAAAAAAAGTAAGAAGCCATGCTGCATTACTAGAGCTGAGTTTTCAATTGAGAGCTGTTTACATCTGTCGTTAATAATGTCGATCACACTTCTCAAGCTCACAGGTCACATCAGTTACCAAGTCCAAAACTCCATCTTATTCTTTTCAAAAACACTCAAAAACTTCATTTGAAATACGCAGTATTTTTTTTGCTGCACTTCTTTTTTTTTTCTTATCGACTAAAGGTAAAATTTCTTCGTATTTTTTCCTTTTTTTGTAACTAAATTCTTCTAAAGTTTGTAAATATTTAATATAATTTTTTTCAGCTTTCAACTTGGTGCAGGTTATTTCTTCTCGCTTTTTTAATTCTAAAAAGCTCTTCTTTTCATTCATCCTCAGGCAGGGACGAACCGAAAGGGGGGGAGGGGAGGAGCTTCCCACCTTGCCTTTTGGAAAGTTGGTAAATTTGGAGTTTTAGCGTAAAGTTGGTGAACTTGACCAGTTACGCAGTATTATTACAGCTATTTTTAAATGTTTTGAAGACTAACAAGACTGTGACATACATCGTATTTAACATCTTATTTTCGTGGAGCAAAAAAAAAAAAGGTCAACAGTTGGTAAAATTGTAAAAATAGATGGCATTTTTGGGTTTCCCCCCCCCCCCGAATAATGTCCTCGGTACGCCCCTGTCCTCAGGTTCCTTAGTTTTCTCCTCTTCGACGAGGTATTGGTGATCAGTACTATTAGCCTGCCTAGTGCCTACCCATTGATAAAAGTTTTTTAGTTATAAGGGGGTATACTAAAAAGTTCTATTTCATCCTTGGCATTCAACCCATGATTTAAGGTTCGTTCCCTCATTTTCGTTTTATCAAGGTTTAAAACATTTTTTGAATTTGAGAATGCTCATTCAACGCTTGCATTACCACCATGTGATGAAAATTCATATGCGGGTTAGTTGATGACCAAAATAGATTTGAAATAGTAAATGATCAAAATTTTAGAAAAACTTGTGGAACCTCAAATTCCTAAAATTTGGAACACTGGCTTATGTCATAATTGTTGGCAAGAAATACTAATTTTACAATGAAACATTCTTGATAAAAGTCAAGTAAATATAAAATTGAGTCCTCCCCTCCGCGGGGACTCTCTCGATGCATATTAAAAACTACTAATAAAAAAAAGTAAGCAACTATGCCGCATTATTGGAGTTAAGTTTTAACTGGGGCTTGTTCTGGTTTGGTAATAACGTTGCTAAACTCTTCATGAATACAGGTCATACTCAATACCAAGTCTCAATACCCCTATCTAATCCCCTAAGAAACCACATAAGAAGTTGAATTTGGAACAAACGTAGAATTTATTGCCATGAAATTATCGTATGAACGCATATTCCTTAAACTATAACCATTCGAGGTTGCTCAAATTATCATCAAATCCTTACGATTTTCCATTTTGAATCCATTTTGTCTCGAATTTAAGAGGATAAATTGAGGTCATCAACCAATCCTACACACGAAGTCTGACCTCTCTAGGCCAATTTGGTGACGAGATATGGATGATTCATGAAATTTCCTGTCAGGATTTCCCCTCAAAAGCAGTTTTTTGCTCTAACACCCCTCCAAATTCACTTGAGATGCTAAAATCAAAATTGGTTAGTCACTTGGGCTCACTTTATCGTACAAGGCAATAAAAAATTTTCGACCTCTTTTGTATCCATCACATTTTCAGATCAATAATCCCTCCTTCACCCTTCCAACATCATGAATGGAAGTGAATTGAGGATAAGGTACACTCCTCATCCCCATTAATCATATGAGTTCATATTAATTACATTTTTACCAATTTGAAGCTCCTCAAGCTCTACTTAAATTTTGATAATCCGCCATTTTGTATTTATTTTGATTCAAATTCAAGATGCCATATTCTAGTCACCACCTAACTCCACACACAGAGTTTGACTTTTCTAGGTTAATTTGTTGAACAAATCAAGAGGTTTCAAGAAATTTCATAACTCAAAACTTCCTCAAAAAGCCATTTTTTGCTCTTACTCCCCTCCAAATGCACTTGTGAAGCAGAAATTTGGATATATTAATGTCTGTGACTCACAATTTCATACGAAATCAAAAACAAAAAATTTGAGCTGTTTGCTCCTTCTCCACCCCCTCTCAAAGTTTGAGTGATTCGGCATTTTGAATGTTATCGAAAAAACAAAAAAATATTATTTTGTCGCATTTTTAAGAAGAGTCTCTCACCAAGTTTTGAGTGAATTGCATGAACACCCGCCTGCGCTACAATATATATACCAAGAAGTTGGATTTGCCAGATGATTACAAATAGTCTGAAATGCAAAGATTTGAGGACCTCACCCTCCCTCTACCCCTTCTTCCATAATCAGGTTGGCTGTAATAGCTATCGTTTTCAAGTTAGAAACTCAGCTAAACACACATCGAGCCTTCCCCATAGGGATGCTTCCGCTTTCGCGTTGCAATATTATGACACCACCTCTCCTGTAAGAATGCTCACGTGGTTTAAATTTTGTCGCATTTATTACATACATGTGTGCGCAGGCATCCAACCCTCTGTGGCGCACAGTACATACCTACCGCCAGCAGACAACTGGGAAGTAAATTTCCCCTTCCCTTTTCAGTCGTTCCCCTGGTCCATTGCTGATGCCCAGTGATGAAGGTGACATATATATTCTTCGACCATCGAATGGTATCAGAGCACATCACTTGCCTCATTACCTCCACATACCACCTCACGATCCGAAGATCACACAGAATGGCTTCATTGGCCAGATTCCAAGCAACCAATGAGCCTGTAATAGCCGCTTTGATGGAAACACGATAGCCCTTAGCACGAAGAGCTTCCGCAACTACCGCGTATTTGTTGATTTTCTTCTTGCGGGTCACTGCGAAAGCGAGTATTGGTTTTCAAAGGGAACAGTAACGTCAACGATTGTTAACGATTGCCACCAAGCTCGTAGCTTCGTGGACAAGGCAAAAGTTACTTTCGACCTCAGGCAACGCTCTGTCAATCCGTACCTCACTTCAAACACCACGCGGAACAGCAGCAGCGAGTCTTTCCAAGATGGCATTATGCCTTCTCTTCTACCTTTCCGAAAGTTCGTAAAAAGTTAAGGTTTTGAATGCGGAAGCTTTTAGTTACAAAGTTGTAGGAAATTTCATTCTCCACAACTTTGGTTCTATCCATTTTTCATGAAGTTCGTCAGAAGTTGAGCTATTGAACTTTATAACTTTGGTACTTATACAATTTTAACGAACGTTCATAGTTTTCCGGAAAAATAAACGTTCAATAATTGGTATTTGTTCTCTTAAGGTTCGATATTTTCATTCTCTGATGATAACTCGAGTAAAATATGATAGAATGACTTCAAATTAAGGTCATAAGTAGATAGTATAGTTGTTTCTCAGAATATTCTCGATTATGCCCGGGTGAGAATATTCTCTGTCTCAAAGCAAATCCAAGACATTTATTTAACTCGATGTTTCATTTCGCAGAACCGATTCGCATCTCAAACGCTGGAAGAAAATGGCCATAAGCTGACATCGGCGGATCGAATGCAAAAGCTAACGGATACATACAGATCATCCGAGTTACCCACCAGCGCTCCCGAAACATCGAGAACTAATATCGGCAAAGTACGCCAATTATTCGAAGAACGTAGAAAGCAAATCCGACGCCCCGCTCCGACAGCCTTAACAAGTCGCTCGACAGCCGTCGGTCGCGATAAAAGTTATCCCTTGCAACCGATTAGACGGAGAAAACCGCAAGAAGATAATACCGGCGATGACAACAGCGTGGAACCGGAACCAGAGTTAACTCAACCGATTATTTACGATTGCTCGATATTCGGCAAATTACCGAATTTAGGTGGTAGGTTGCTATCGGAGAAGAAAATCGGTACTGAAAGCGAAACCAAGAATTATTTTACACACGGCGAAATGTCGGCTGGCTCACACAGGACCATTCCATCTGTGACCAAAATCACCGAAGGCGTTTCGCGACTCGGTATCAGGCAGAACGGAGTGCAAAAAAAACCGCAAAGTCGAACGAGTATTCCGTCACCGCAACAAGTAATGGTTCGATTTAACGTAACGTTGGAAATCGCATTCCAAGGTTAATTATTGTGTTTGTTGTTTCAGCGAAATGTTCCTTTAATCAAAAAGCCCACGCGAACGAGTAATGGCGTAAATAATATAAGTAGTCCCAAGAATGCGAATAATACCAACAATAGCGATCAGAAAAAAACTACAATTCAATCGTCGCCGATTAAAAGCGTACCCATTAAGAAACCTATTGTAAATGGTACGCCACCGCAAACGCAGAAAACTAAACCTGCTACCGTTAAAACCACTCCACCGCCTGGTATGAGCAGCTGTAAAGTTTGCGGACGTCATTTCGCTACGGATAGAGTACAGCTGCATCAACAAATTTGCGAAAAAGCTTCCAAAAAGAAACGCAAAGCGTATGATCCGATAAAGCATAGACTTAAGGGTACCGAAGCAGAAGGAATGATTAATCAAATCAAAACAAAAATAAAAGCTCCTCCTGCCCAGGTAATTTTCGCGTCGTATATGAAACACAGACGTTTACTTAGGAGTTCAAAATGGTAGATGCATCGCATCACGAACCTCGTCCAAATTTAAGCTGAATCTTTTACTTTAATTTTCGACAGAGTATTTTTTCAACGGAGTTATGAGAAAGAAGGTGTCATCAGCTTTATAATTTGTATAAGGCCGATCTCGTATGATCAAAATTCTATTTCTAAATTTTTAAATAATGAGCACGTGAGCAAAAAAGGACAATATGTACCATGACTAGATGGCGTGTTATTAAGACTATTTTGAATGTCTCCAAAGTATGTTAGCCAGTTGAGGTGTGAAAATTCAACTTGCAGGTGTGAATTTGGCATATTTGAGCTGGCAACTTATTGTTCAGTTCTTTCATTACTCTTTCTGCTGGGTTAGCTTGAGGATGAAATGGTGCAATGAAGAAATGTGTTATATTTCACCTTTAGAAATGCATTCCAATCATGACTGCTCTATTGCTTACGCCAAAAAATTCGAACAATTAAAAATTTTTCTAAGTTTCGAAATCTTTTTTTGTTGTTCAAAGACTGAAAAAAAATATATATAGAGTAATCCTAATTATGGTAGACATAATAGACAGCGAAAAATGATAATATTATAGAAATTTACGAAACCTCAATCGAACAAATATTAACCTTAAAAATTATAACACCATAACATGATATCTTCGCGTGAACACTTTTCAAAATACTTTATGTAACACCGATATTCATAACATTTCATCAACATACTCCAGGTCAAGTCAGATGTCTAATGTCTATGCATTATAATTAAGTAAACGTCTATGATCTGAAATACGTACGTATATTTCACTACCAAAGATCAATATTTATTTAAACGTAATATTATCATTCACAGCCAGCCAAAAAAGGTAACTGGAGGAAACAACACGAAGAATTTCTCAACAACATTCGAGCAGCGAGAATGGTTAAGCAGCATTTAGCAGGCGGAGGTAAATTATCAGATCTTCCTCCTCCGCCTCCTTTGGACACCTCTGATTACGTACCATGTCCTCATTGCGGTCGTAAATTCAACGAAGCAGCCGCTGAACGGCACATACCGAAATGTGTTAATATAAAGCATAATAAACCGAAAAATAACATTCCTGTAGCTAGAACAGGACAGTCGAAATTACCCAGTAATAAAGTAAATATGACCAGGAAGCGATAGCGATTATGTAAATATCTTGTGAAAGCGTATATTTGTAAAAAAAAAAATAAATCTAAAATAAAATATTAAAAATAGAATATTTAATCACTTACGTCAAAAATTAACCTTAAACAGGCCCCTGAAATCAATTACGTTCAGGTGAATCGAAGAAGAGGTTTATCACCTACATTGGCAAGTACTTCTTTTACATGTTTCATTACATGGCTGTGAACTGTATCTATGCTATCATCGGCGTTGATTATCTGAACGATTAAATAAATGACTGATAAGACTGATTTAATTATTGCTTCACAGTAATGAAAATGAAATTAAAACTCTGTTAACCTTCCACGAAGAATCTTTCATTTTTAGAAAATTACGAAATACTTCCTCTTGAAATGTTTCATTTTCATAACGTTCTTCTCCGAAATTATTTCTATGAGAAGCATTATTACCAAATGACTGCATAAATAACACCAAATCTGGTTTAGGTAATCCTATTTCCATTTGCCAACACCATTTTACATCCATGTTCTAGACGTGTGAAATAATGATTATCTTCCATCACGTATGTACGTTATTACATCGTACTCGGAGAAGAAATATAAATACCAAACACTTACGTGTTTAGCGGTGGAATAAGCAACACCGGAAAAAGAATATCTGTCTATGACTAGCGTCGTTCCATTGGCTATCAAGTCACATATTTTAGGTCTGTAAATTACAACAGAAAAATATCATCTCATATGTCACATCATAAATGTGTTATTTGATTTATAAACATGAAAAATAATACTCACTCTAATTCCCAACGATTAGCAGAAAAAAGCAGATGAACTGCTTTGTCCGGTATTTCAATATCATTCGTCAAATATTGATTTATTATTTTGCCAATTGGTGTGGTTCTATCTATCGAAAACAGGTAAATAAGTGTTAGATAGTTATGAAAGAAGTGTTATTGTGTTATTATTGAAATCATACCTGGGAAAAACATGCGATTTGCTTTGACATTCATTCTACTCAATTCATCTAATAATTTTCGTGATTGGGTGGTTTTACCACAACGATCGCATCCTTCTAACACTATTAATGCTCCGCGTTTCATTTTAATTACTATATACGAATAAAATTATTAATAAATGGCCCAAAACTCGAGTGAGAACAGAATGATGTAATTATAGCAATTATACCGCCAATTTTTTGTTACAGAACTCCAGATGGCATGATATGAAACATCAAAGTTTTAAGAAAACTTAAAAATAACAAAGTTACGTTATAAATGTTTCACGGGTAGGTCGTATTGCTATTACCTACATTTGCCTACGTCACCTAAGTACATTACTTACCTATATATTTTGCTGACGTCATTTTGAATAGCAATTTTTACTTTTTTTTTAGGGTTATTTGTTTTTCAAATAAAAAATAAATTTAAATTATTTCATAGCAAACTGCAATTAATGTAATTACATAGGAATCATTTCATCCATCTTTTTTATATCCAAAATTTGAACATTTCACGATTTAAA
Organism: Phenacoccus solenopsis; assembly: GCA_009761765.1. Classification (NCBI taxonomy): domain Eukaryota; kingdom Metazoa; phylum Arthropoda; class Insecta; order Hemiptera; family Pseudococcidae; genus Phenacoccus; species Phenacoccus solenopsis. Next base: position 11,875,874 of record CM019756.1, read on the forward strand.
GTTTCTCATGTTCCATGAAAGCATAATACCATTGATGCACGTCAGCTAAGAGGTTGAGGTAAAATTTGAATTTCATCAAATTAAAAATACATGAAGCAAATTCTGAGATTTAGAAATAACCGAGGCCATTAAAGGCTTCACCACCACTGGGCCTTCTAGGTGCTCAACCTCAGTAAATCTGGTAATTTAAAATGTTTTAAATCTCAAACCCTTTAAAACATGTATAATTAAAAGAATTCATTCCATATTCCTCAACAATAACTAGAAAAAACTTTCATCTATTGTTCAGTGGCATAGCCAGCAAGGGAAGGGTTAGAATCTCCCCATCATGAGCTCAGTTTCTTCAATATTTAAATATTCCTAAATCGTGCAATTCTTCTACAATTAGTGTAGTTCTGTAAACTGTAATAAATACTGAAATCGATTTCTGCAATTCAAAAAAAAAAAATCATAAACAATCGATTAATGATTATTACGACTCCGATCGCTGTGAATCATTGAAAAAATATACGTATATTTTAGATCATATTCTGAAGTATATTCATAATTTCTTGTGCATTAAAAAAATTTATGTCATTTAAAAAAGTCTAACCACTCCCATTCCTCTGACCGTAGACTTGAAAACATGGGTTTTGAAAAAATTTTTAAAACCCCTACATTAAAATATTGTGGTAATGGCCCTGCTACATCCTATACAGAAAAGTTTGGAAAAATTATAGTATTCATTTTAAATACCAAAATTGAAAATTCAATTCTTAGTTTTAATATGAAATAAGTAATCAAGAATTATTGCGAGACTTTAATAATAAAAAAAGACAAAAAGTCAAGTAACAATAATTTTTAAAAACCTTTTTTGAAAATTAAAACTAAAAAGTACGAAACCTAAAATATAAGTGTAATTTTACTCTCATATCACATAATTCTTCCCCAGAATATGGTAATTCACCAAGTTACTCACCACAATCACCGACCACAATGAACAGGCAACAAAATTTCTCCCTAAATCTGTTGTAGCGCGTACGGTAATCTAAGACCCCGTATCTGTAGCCAGTGTATGCTTCGTCTCTATAGGCGCTATCTTGGGAGATTTTCCTTCATTCTCAGCATAAGGATGAATTTCCATAATATCACTCGTTTATTTATTGCTCTACTGTGCTTTGTTTTTTCAGATTTGAATTTCAAATTAACGCTCAAACGATGGAGTACGACATCTTTCTTTTATATTTTATTAAGAAGTTCATTATACCTTCCATAAGTTAATATCAAAAACGAATTTCAAACTTGAGAATTTTCATCTAATAGAGTATTTACTATTTATAATGACTGGTCTATGTTCTAATTGGTCATACGTCACGCCTGTAACAACCAATCAGCAAGTTGGAATGTGGTGAATTTACCTCAACTAACTCGTAAAATAAAAACACCTATCAGCTGATGATTCAAATCACAAACGAATTTCAGTCGTTCACTAAAAACTGAACGATATTATTTAGGACGGTAGAAATGAAACTACCTATATTTTATCACATTCTAGCGTTATGAGTGGTCATTACGCGCGTAACATATGACCAATTAGAACATAGACCAGTCATTATAAATACTCTATTTCATTTCTTTGTATTCTAAATTTCAACGAAATTCTATTTTTCTTTAATTACTTTATTCCTTCACCTTCCGCAATTTAATGCTGAGTATCAACATTGTACCTAAAGCCTAAATTTTGATCACCTATGGTAGGTGTCGTAGAGTGACGGCTATTATATAATTGGGCATTTACTTTCATCTCATTTCAACCTTCCCAGATTTATTGTCCTAATCAGTTTTTTAAGAAGGAATTAAGAGTACGCTTATTGCTATCTATATCTGTGATTTCTTCATTACATTTCCAATTATTACTTTTTTCCACGAATCAAATCATAATAAATTGAAAATTTCTTGCACATCATTATCAACTTGTTTGATACTGAAATGCATTTATCTAAGGAACCTCTCCAAGAATTGAAAGGATAAAAATATTAACATCATGTTATGCTGCCACATATCAAGCTTACACGTATACTGTGAGATAATTAAGCAAAACTGAACACATTTATAAGATTAGTCTTAGCTTCACCTTTATGCGCATCATTCGCTCTTGGAGTAGTCATGATTTCGACCGATTTAAATAACGAAAAAATAATATAAATAAATAAGCCAAATTCAACAAAATTCATAATCACTCGACAATATTCACTTAATGATCCAACACATGATTATATTTTTAACAGTACGTTAACATCGAATACATAAAATAAATTCGAAAATTTCAAAAACCCATTGAACTATTCCATTATCACCATCATCGATAACATCGATCAAATTAGTGATTATACTATAATCGAAGTTCGAAGATAATAATTACAATATTTAATGGATAAAAACTAGTTGAAATTCAACAAGAAAAACGAACTCACAGAAAAAAAATTGATTTATTGACAACGCGTTGATAAAGACGCAAAATATTCTACGTGAAAACTTTAAACCTTTTTTTTTTACGTTTATTAAGATATTATATTAATGAAATAATAAGATTATTTAGAAGTCTTTAAAATAGTCCTTCATTTCGAAATATCACCACTTCGTGTTTCCACTACTCTTTGTGCAATGAACAGTGGCGAAATTGCTGTACATAAATATGACCCATATGTATACCCAGTGGCGAATAACCTTACTTTTCTCGGACTTCTGCGTTGATCATTACATGTAACGACTCATTACTAACAAAGTAATGACATCAATGAATTAGAATAAGCCATCGGCTTGATATTTGGATGAGGCTGAAAACAGAGTACATTCGTTTACTATAACGAGAAAAAAATACCCTAGATAAATTCAATAATGCCATTGCTCACCACTGCTTCATATGTAACAAATTTAGGTTTCAAAGTTTTCCCATCTAAATTAATATAAGCTCCTTTGTTTCCTATAGTATCACTGTAAAAGTTCATAGATTACAAACAAAGTACAAACGCAAAAATTAACTCATAAAAGTCCAAACAAACCAGTAATTAGGCGCTGAAAAGACTGTAATACATTTTTCATTGTGAGCCACTTCGTAACCATTATCTTTGACTTCGTGACTACGAATGATATAATCTAGGTTATTGGTCTGGAGGAATTTTTCCGTTACATCGGGTCCGAATTGAATACCAACACCGCGTTTACTAGGTGATCTACCCATAGTTGGTTGAGGATCCGACCATAATAATTCGCACATGATGCCTGCATAATAAGAACATCTCAATGATAGAAATTCTCAAAACGTTGGATCAGGGCGTAACTAAAGTAATAACCTTCTTCAGGAGGTTGCCTATTCCTTTCGGTATCACGGATTTCATCTAAAGTTACACCATCTCTGGAGAACAGACCACCGTGCATTACCTGCAAGTTAAACGATGGATTTTCATTCTAATATTCGTAATGAATAATTTTTAACAAGAAGATCATTACCAATATTTTTTTATTTATGCAATGAGCTAATGGTAACCAGTTGTAAACTTCTGTGAATAAATCGGCCATTTGGGCAGTATATTTAGTTCTTACTTCGTCTTTGAAACCATACATCTGGTTCATGGTTTCACTCTCGTGATTACCTATAATGTTTAATTTTTTTCATGAAAATATCCTTATTCGAGTTGAACTCATAGACGTTTACTCGAATGAGACAACTGATATGACCTATTGCGGTGAAATAATCGGAGTCATAGTACTAGGGGGAAGGTGAAATATTCTATGTCAATATAAGTTCTTACAAATTTCAAACAAATTCGACAGCATTGACGGAAAACTGATTTTATAGACTCTTTGCAAAAAGCCTATCATTAAAATTATATTTAGGTGAAATTTTTCTTTATTTTTTCAATTTATGTGTCATGCGCTACAACTCGAAGCCAGAAGCACGAACAGAGTGAGATGACTAGTTTCAAATTAATTAAATACTATTTTGTTGAAATCTCAATATCGCTGTTCCATTAGTTAATTTCTTACATGAATATGAAGCATCAAGACCAAATTTTATGTTTATTTTTTTTTTTATTATTCAATGTTTGATCAAAAGAATTATCGTAAGCGTGGAAAAGTTTTCAACCAATTAAGAATTATTTAATCCTTGGTGCAGCTGACGATCTGGTAGCTTGGAATCTGTGTCGGTTTCGAAAGGTATAAAAAAGCAAGGTAATTTTTGTTTTCCTATCCGATAATTTATCCTCTTTGTTTTATACTGTACTTTACGTCGTTTACGTTCGTATAAAGTTTATTTTTTGTTTCTTTCTCTTTTATTCGTTATTTATACGAGATGGCTATTAATGAAAATCGTTAAAAATTTGATAAGGGACTCATCTTGAAAATGCGAAAAACTTCAAAATGGTGGATCACTCGAATTTTAGGGGGGCTAGAAATGAGCGCAAATAGCTCAAAATTTTCGTTTTTCATTTCATATGAAAGAGTGAGTTACGGACACCAAATATCCAAATTTGAGCTTCCCGAATGCATTTGGAGAGGAATTAGAAAGCAAGAACCAGTTTTTTGAGGAAGTTTTGAGTCATGAACTTTCTTGAATTTTTCTCATGTCCTGATCAAATCAATCTAGAGAAGTCTAACTTTGTGTGTAAGTTTAGTTTGGTACCAGAATATAACTCCTTGAATTTTGGTCGAAATGGATTCAAAATGGCGGATTATCAAAATTTGAGTAGAACTTGAGGAGCCTCAAATAAGTGAAAACGTAATTAATATGAGCTCATATGATTATTGGAAATAAGAAGTATATTATATCCTCAATTCACCGCCATACATGTTGCTTGAGGGGAAAAGGAGGGGTTATACAACCTAAAATGTGATGATGGTGCACGAGAAGTCAAAAATTTTTTAATGTGATGTCATATGATGAAATAAGTCTAAGTGAATAACATATTCTGATTTTAGCTCCCCAAGTGAATTCGAAGCGGAGTTAGAGCAAAAAACCGCTTTTGAAGGGAAAATTCCGACAGGAAGTTTCATGAATCATCCACATCTCATCATCAAATCGACCTAGGATTAGTTGATGGCCAGAATATGACCTCTTCAATTTGAGTCAAAATGGATCCAAAATGGCGGATGATCAAAATTTAAGTATAACTTGAAGAACATAAAGTTAATACATTTATTTTAAACTCAACTTCTGAAGTGGTTTTAGAAGGGATAGGGTAAAGTCGAAGGGCTTAGCAGCGTGTTTGCAAACTTGAGCAAGCTCTAATTTAAAATTCAACTTAAGTGATGTGCCCTGGCTGCTTACTTTTTCTTTTCTTGTTGTTGTTGTTTTTTTCGGTAACAATCCAACATCACGCTTATTATAAAAATCGAGTTATATCTTATTACACTTCAGTTAGTTTTTATATGGTAGTTACTGATTGTTTTATTTTTATTTTTAATTTTTTTTTTTTATGAATTTCATTTTATCGAGTTATTTTTTATTACATTTTCGTTAGTTTTTATTTATGGCATAGTTAATAATTACTTCATTTTCATTTTCTTTAGATAAATATGATTTTATTTCAAATTTTCATTTTTTTATTCCGTTCATGATACTAAATGCATTTTAAGTGAAGAATAAATTTTTTGATATTTTTAAAATAATTAAAAAATTTTCATTATGAAAAAAAAATAAAAAATAAAAATAATGTAACAATAAACAAAATTTGTGTCGGAACAAATCTAATCATAAACATTATTGCTGAAGAATAAATATTCTTATTGAAAAAAAAAAAACACCCCTTTCCATCCTATTTTTCAATATTTTAAAATTCGCAAAAATTGAATCGTATGGATATTGAAAAAAAATCACACTAATGCAAACATAATGACAATTTCGTTTTAATGAGCTTATAAAATAATTTCCGTTCGATATAGAACGGAAAAAATTCAACTAAAAATTGTAGTTACGTAGGAAATCACTGTTTGGCCATTTCGCGATGCCAACAGAATTACCATCTATATACTTTAAGTAAACGTCTATGTGTACGTGTAAGCCTAAAGAGAAAAAGTATTAATTACTGTACCTACCTCTGGACATAAAAAAGTGGTTTGGATACAACAATTTAAAACCAAGTAGCGTAAATATACATTCGACCGAAAATGAACCTCTATCAACAAAATCACCATTGAACAACTAAACATCGTACATTAAGGATAACTAAACTGAAAAGACGTGAACTTTCAAAACTGATTAAAACACTATGGTATTCAAAGGATACATAAGGGTTCTCTGGCGACGGAAGACCGTTTAATTGAAATATGTTATACAAATCATAGTACTGTCCGTGAATATCACCACAAACTGTGAACTTCTCATTCTCTGGAACAGTTATGTCCACTAAAGTTGGTTGCTTTTTGAAATATTCCTTGGCGTCTAAGAGAATCTGTAGGGAATCATAATTCGTTGCTGAAATGTGTCTCAATTCGAACTAATTTAAAGGTAACTTAGAACACCGATATTTACTTTGTACGCGTATTTTCTATGCAATTTTCCTTCATTTTTAAACGTTTCCATTAATTCTTTCATAAAATCTAACGTAACTTCTTTTTCATTCAACAAAACTGGCCCTTTGTACTCATCTTCTATGTCTGTAAAAATTATGTGTTATTCATAAGCTCATAATGTAGAAATTAATCTACGCGCATTCTCAATATCAACTTACTTATGCTTTCAAAATCTATCATTTCGGAAATACTTTTGTCTGATACGGAAATCGCTTTTTCAAAGGCGATTTTTTTGACAATTTTATTACATTCTGTATATTTTGCTTTAGCGAGTTTATCATTTGGCCTTGCTTTCGCCACCTAAAATTCAGAAATAAGTATTTAACCGCTTGCATGCGAATGATTAGCGAAGTTGAATGATTACTTACAGCTTCATAATCTCGTAGTGCTAATTTAAACTTTCCTAACGACATGTACGCAGCTGCTCTTCTGTAATATCCTTTGACGTAGTTTTTATCCAGTTCTATGGCTTTCGTAGCATCGTTCAAAGCGTAACCGAAACATTCGGTTTTTAGATAAGCTAAACTCCGGTTCCCATAATATACAGCGACATTAGGATTTAACGATATTGCTTTCGAGTAAAGAGCTATGGCTACATCGTACATTTGTTCTATGAAATAAAAACGCAGATTTTAAGATTACTTGCGTATGTAAGGGTACGCATGTTCACATAGGAAACACATCGGAAAAAAAGCACGAGGGAGTAGTGTTTACCGAATGAATAAAATATTTTATTATACGTATAATACTAACTGTTGAAATATTCGTTTGCTGATTCCTTCAGCTTTTCCGCTTCTTCGGATTTTTGATTGAAAGTAAGTTCCAAGTCTCCGTTCATTTTTCTAATCTATTTGAAATGAAATGGCTGATCGAAAAAACGTTATCACAAATGTTGGGAAACTGTAATTAATATGTTGAATAAGTCGATTTTGTTAGTACAATATTTTCACATTTTGTAATCAATTCACTCGTATTTTCTTAAAATTGTGGAAGAGGAAGAAACAATCAACGTGAAAAGAAATTGGTTTAACGGAGAGTTAAGAAAATGAGATGAGACAAATGAGTCGTTTAATACGCCGTCGAGCGCTTTCGGCTCTGTGAATCTGCGATTTGAGAACGACATCAAATCGAACGATTTAAAGTATGAACGACGATTGTGATTGAGCGAGCCAGTTGGCCATATCAGCCTTATTGAAGCAATATGACGTCAACTATTTGAATTCAATTTTTTTTTTTTTGAAATTACAGTTTCGGAATTTTTGTTCTTTATAATAAATTCAAATAGTTTTTGAATGTATCATAATAGAGCTCACTAATGAAATCGATAACAACTAAATCTATGCTCAATAATCAAAATATGAGATATTCCTTCTTCCAATGCGAACAAACCATGATTAAATTATTATTATTAAACCTACATGATCGATTTCAGCACTTCCATCGTTCAATACTGTTTACACAATTCAATTCTTTCGAACATTCTTTCAAATTCTCATCCTAGCATATTTTTAAAACCTCTCAAAATCATGGGGTTTTGTAAAATATACATTTAAAGCCCTTTCCATTAATATCCATCCGCAGATGTTAATAATTTTCATATTCATTTGTATATACATCTCGTAAATCTCTTCGTTATAGGTATTTGGTGAAAAATACGATTTCACCCTTGGTATATAACCATCATACTACTAAATGAAGTTTCAGCATATTCGAATCATTAATTCATCAACATTCATTCTACGCTTACACCATACATTACAGGTCTTACGTGAAATGGAAGACTAGAATCAGAAAAATAATATAGTCTAAGTTCAAAACCTTCTTATCCATATTAATTGCTGGAAACTGACAAATTTTAATCAGTCCCTAGTGACTTTGAACTTATTAAAATCGAACTGAAAAATATATGTATTGATGAAAAATCATAAACTGAAATAAAATTGAAAATCTGAAAAATTTTCAAATATGACAAAAACTACTAACATAGGGCAAGCCAGCAAGTTAGTTATATCAATCTTTCAAAATCTATTAAGAACTTCCATCGTCTCCAAAGAAACGTTACAATACCTCAAAATATCACCATAAAATATTAATAAAAATTCGTATATTTGTACAAAATATTTCAAAACCATTGCACAATTTACCAAATACAAATATATTTAATTTCAATCAGAAAAAAAAATCAATTTTCTACTTAACCTACTCGGATAAAAAATTTTTGTACAGTTTATTTATGGAGACAAGGAACAATATAATAAAATTAATTTACTAATAAAATAACTTTTTCGACTGTCATTAGTACTTTTGATAAACCTAAAAGAAGATTTATGCACTTATTACGTTAACAGGTAAGATTGCACGTAAAATAAAAACCAATTACTTCAATTCCGACGCGTTCTCTACATTACTCCTAAAAGGACGGAAAGCACAATGACAGTTCAAGAGCTTTTTACTGAAAACAATAAACGGGTAATCGTAACAGCCGAATAAAACAAAAATTTAATTCAACTAAATATCCGTTCTAGATAAATATGGTAACAACAATTCGACACAAAAATTCGCCACCAATTCTATAAAATTGTTGCACTTCGAATACCTCGTACATCGCCTCAGAACGGATATTTACTCGATTATTATTTTTCGTAACACAGAAATAAAGTGATTTTGAAAATGAAATATTTAAATACACGTATATTTTCAATACAATATCCCAGATGCGTCAATAATTTTCTCCTTTAAACTAACATGATATTAAACAAAAATAATTATAAATAAAAATGTACAAGTTACATAGATTTATACACGATGCGGGAAGGAAAAAGAAAACAAAAAGAAACTAAACAATTCTTTACAAGCTACAGAATCGTTTCGATTCTTTTCGGTATTTAAAATTAAATTATTTGTATTTGCTTTGATAACTTCCTAGATGACTAAAATTTAGAATTATAGTTGTGGTACAAGTACAATGATAAATGCCTCTTTATCTTCGCTTAAAATGTAAATTAATCTGCGCTAACAAGATTGTGATGTATTGCGATTTTCCAGGAGCTGCTCCTTCTCCCGAAATAATTCGCGCATTTTAAACGAAAGAAAAAATCAAATTTAAATTTTTCACGTGTCAAAATATTAATCTTACATAACGCAGTCGCAGTTCCACCTATGTTATATTCGTCGTTAATAATTATTGGGTGAAATTTCATTCACATTTTGGCAATAAAATCTCCGACCATGATACACATAATAAAGCAATCAGCCAGAGCATCATTGTCAACTAATACGTTATTAGCTAAATTTAAATACGATAGTAGATTAAAATTTACTTAAGACAAGTTTTTTTTCCTAGTTGAAAAATTCAATTGAAAACTTGTCACTTAAAAGACAGACATTCGAAATTAAAATATAAAAAAAGTCGGCGTAAATTTCAAAATCAAAATGGGACGAAAAAATTAGAAAAAAAAATCAAATAAAAAACAGTCTTTTTCGATAGATAAAAAATTTTCGTCGAATACACGTGATGAATTTTGCTATGAGACATTTTTCTACTAATGCTAGCGGGTGGATCAAAGTGCAATAAATATAGGTATAATGGGGCACCACATTGCTCCATAACGTTATCTTTTTCAAAGTAACTCTATGTACAATTGGAATGAATTTACGAACGCAATATTTGATTATTTTTTTATGAGTATGACTTAATTTAAAAGAAGAGGTCTCAAGTATCATATTTATGGTTAATTTTCAATGTATAACTACTTCATTTTATTTTTATGTTGACTTAGTTTCAATTATTTTAATTGAAAAAAAAAAATGTTTTGGAGGTGAAGTATCTTCAAAATTTCATCACAAATTCTTAACTCAATGCATCAACAATTTTTGTCCATCATCATAGACTAACACATGCCCTTCTTTCTGACTTGTAAAACATTGAAAGAAATAAAACTTGTAAACATTTGAAAAACAAGGCAAATGTAAAGCAAAACAGATTATTTAAAAAATAAGCCTATTATACAAAATTACGTTCGTAAATTCGTTCTTTGTTAACAAAGAGTTAAATTAAAAAAAAAAAAAACACTAGGGATCAATATGGCGACTCGAGGGAATTTTTTTTTCGAATTTTCAAGATGGGTAGTGATTAAAAATAGCATACTGAGGCCCCAATAACGAACCCAATTTTATAGGAATATTATGAATTTTTCCTAGAACAATTGTGGCCTAAAATGCATATTCTAAGTCATTAAGGATTAAAATTCGAACATTTAATTTCATTACTTCATGATGTGTTCAACGGCTCAATTAAACGTAATAAAGTAAAATATCGTGAATTTTCAAAATTTCATCAGAGCTAATAACACTAAAGCTTACAAGGGGAAATCGGATCAAGACGTAGGGAATCTCATATATTTCAAAATTCGGGCATATTGACCGACTCGCCAGTCATACCCCGAAGACAACTCATCGGTCATTTATCTAGCGATTAAAACACGTCGAAAAATTGTTTTCAACCAATAAAAATTAAACAATTCACACACGAAAGAAAAAAAAAACACAAGATGAAAAAAAAAAATAAATAGCACCAACATAAAGAATAACAGAAGAATTAAAACTTGCGATCATAAATATTTAAAAAATATAAACCCATAGGTTCCCATTAAAAGGTTAAAATTTCAATACAGTATAAAACCTGGGAATACAATTCCGAAATGAAACTGCGACCATTCTATTAATGAACTAAAAGCGTTGTATATACACGTCGAAAAAATTCAATAAATAAAATAACGATAATATTACAAAAATAGCAAAAGAAAGAGAAAAAACCTGACAAAAAAGAAAAAGAAATAAAAATTCGAAAATAACATCACTCGGAAATCTTATATACCGTTACCAACATCGATCCTAAATTACTTTTTTTCTGCCACGTCGACCAGCGAAACGAAGGTAACTTATTATTTCAATCCGTTCTACAAGAACAGCCTTCCTTCTTCGTAACGAATAAAAAAAAATTTAAATTTGAGCAAGTCCAGAAGAAGGTAGGAAAACGAGTCGCTGAATTAGATTGGTTGGTAATCGTTATCGCGCACCAGGCGCCCAAATCCATAGGCCTAAAGCACGACTTGCCGCTAATTTCATGTTTTACGTTTCGCTTTCGATCGACGATGAAAAAAAAAAGATATTTACGATCTTGAATATGTGCCAGCCATTCGTAAAGAAAATATAAAAATTTGCGCACATTATGATGATTCGATTATGCATTGTGCGCCATAGATATAGAAACATATTGCGACGATTGTAAGAATGACGATCGTATCATTCATGTTCGTACGTTCGGAGTTTTTTTTTTTATTTTGAGAGAGATTATTATTTTTTTTTTTCACTTTAAATTCGAACTCAAGTTCAAGATCGGAATGGTAAATTCATATACGGTAGATACGTCATCTTAAACGCAGCAAAGATTTTCCATATCATCAACAAGTACACTTAAGCAGCCAGTGGTTGGCTTAACATAGAATGAGAAAACGTATTCACCGAAAATAGCACGAAGAGAAGGGCAAATCAACGATTAACAAGTCGTACGATGAACATGTACTATCACAAAACTTTTCCGGGGCTTTTTCGCTCATCTTACTGAAGCGAAAAAATACATAAATGTCGACACATTTACGAAGCGAATGTTCATTACACGTGTAGCGTTTCAGCGTTACGGTGAAATCAACTGAATAATTAATACAACGGGGAAAAATTTCAAAAAAAAAAAAAAAAAAATGTGATAGTCGGTAACGCGATCATATCGATATTAGACATGCGATAATATTTAATCTTCACCTCTACCTAAGAGACTAGGTAATTCGAGTTGATTTTTGGTTCAAAACCAAATCGAAACAACCTTACACGCGAACGCAAAGGTGAACAGAAAAAAATTAAGAATAAATTTTCTTTTCCACAACTCGATAAAACCACGCATGCCCTTTTCTTTGCACATTCGACATACGCCCGAGAATAACTATACACATTTGTACATTTTACAAACAACAATAATGAATTACTATTAAAATAAACTAAAAACGAGTATCACTGGCTCACAGCTGGAGATTTTTTATCGTTTTCCGGACCCGACGGCGGAGGCGCTGACGAAGGCGCCGTCACCCATGAATTAGGCCCGGTATTCGGTCCGGGCTGCGGAGGCCCAGGTCCGGGCCCGGTTAAAGGGGAATCTGAGAAGCCGTGTCCAGTGTCGTGGTCTAACGAATTCGCCGACGCGTCGTATTGCGTATTTTCTAGTCTGGTTATTAGTCGTTCGTCTTCGTCTCCGAATTCTCCACCCATTAGAGATGGCTCACCGACTACCATCACGTCCTGCCAGCGAACATACGAATAATGTTAATCAACTGCAAATAAGCCAACTAAATACGATAATTTATTCATTTATTAGCCGCATCAGGCCTCTTAGGCTCGAAAAAGGCAAAGGTCTCATGCCGAATGAAACCTCTGGAAATCAAATCCTTCGTCTTTTGCTGCAGCAAATGTCCGAAAATTAAATCGTTACTCTCTCGCTAGAGGAAACCTTCGATTTATCTATAAACACGCAAACATCCGTTTTTGGCTTCTATGTATTTTTTTTTTTCAAAGAATTTTTTCACCTTCTTGTATTAATATAATAGAAAGTCAAATTTTTCTTCATCAACTTTCTTCAATCCTACGATATGTACGTAAAATGTTTCTCTTAAATTTGTAATTTCTCAACATAGTGGCAAAGTATAATTACACATCAACAGTAATATATCATCAATTATTCCACCATTGGTTTTCTGAAGTGATCGGAGGGGGGGGGTGAAAATTTTGCAAAATATACAAGAACAAAAAAAATATAATTTTAGCGCATTCTGAAGCTCTAAATGCCATTTTTAAAATTTTTTATACATGTAAACATCATTTTTAATGATAGAAAAATGGTTTTGAGAAGGATTTGTGCCTTAATGCAATCAGATAAGTCATAATCGATAGAGGGTGAAGGGGGATTCAAGATGTCAACATGAATAAAATAAATACATTGGTAAATTTCGATCGACAGTTTTATTTTCAGAGGTTTCCTCGAGCATGAGATCTACGTTTTCTTACAAGTTCTCATCGGAGCTTTCCTCCACGATGAGACCTCTGGCGGATTAATTTATCAGTTGAAAAATATATCATTAATATTCTAACGTAAGACAGTACACAATAATGTAAAAAAAAAAAAAAAAAAAAAAAAATAGAAATAAATAATACCAATAAATTATTTCCCGTGTAGGCACTAAGGTAATCTGTATTTAGTTCTATTTATTTTTTTATTAATTTTTAGGAACCATTATGCCCGGTCTTTAACATTGATCAAATGAGAGCAAAAGAACATACAAAGAACTGCAATCCTCAAACTTACCGGAATATTCTCCTAGATAAGAGCAAATTTTTCAAAAATCGAAAAAAAAATTATTTATAGGCTAACTAACGTTGTTTTACACCAGAAGTGCATTTTTTTCAAAATTTATGAGCAATGAAGTTTTTTCAAAAAAAAAAAATCGCTCATTTTGAGTATTTATTAATGAATAATTTACAATTGTATGCATGATGTGAGTTGGATTTTAGCTTGCCAACATATGCCCGGTCTTCACCTTGCATGTTGGAAAACATGTAAAAATTATATGTATCAGACATTGAGAGGAAGGGTGGGGGAGGAGGAGGGGAAAAGGAGGAATCAAAAGTTGATAATTTTGCTTTTACAAACTGTTAATATTTATTTTATACATCACATAGATGTAAATTGCCTCCTCATAATTGGACAAACTAGCTGTGAAAGAGGAATTCAAATTTCGTAAATAAATTAATAAGTTGTGATACTGGGAGCTCTTGTAAAAATCAGGCTTATGTCATCTACAGAGTTATAAAGAGCTAAAATCAGATCACATCATGCACGTAATGGATTAAGTACCCATTCATGCATATGTATTTCTGGAAATATCGAAAATTGGTTATTTCAAAAAAAAAAAAAAAAAAAAAAAAAATGAAAAAATCACATTTCACACAATTTGAAAAAAATGACAGCTAAAAATCTTTCAATCTTCATACCACAAAATTACACTTCTCGACACAAAACCAATTCTAACAGGCCAAAAATCAGTTCTTCGAAATTCTCGCAAAATTTGCCCAATTTGGGAAACTTTCGATAATTTGAAAAATGAAATTTTATGCCCCTTATTTCGAGATAATTTTTCTCCGCAACGCTACCTATACTGAAATTTTTCAAATACAGGTGAAATTCAGTTCCTCTTGTTACGCACTTCAGACCTAAAAAAGGCCTAAAGTAGAACTACCCAGCAAATGACTCCCTTCCACCGACACTATTAAAAGAGGAGACAGCCAAGGAGAAAATATAGCCAAATGAGTTGAAAGACGATTGAATAACTTCTCTATTATTTTAGGAAGAGGTGAGTGTTACGAACTAAATGTGCGATTGGAATCTCCTTGAGAGAGGCTACATTATTTACACAAGGTTTTCTTTCCAGAAAGCACACATCACTTTGCCCTCTCTTCATTTTTCTTTTGAAAAAAATTAAATACTCTTTATTTTAAGCATTCTCAAATAATGAGAAACAGGCGAGGGAAAGAATAAAGTCAATGAAGTTGAAGAAATACTTTAATATTATTTTAAGGGCTTCGCCATCTCTCCGTCACGAATGAAACATCTATAAACATTCTTTGCAACCTTAAAACGCCTTGGAACAAATAACAAAAAATAGCATAGAAAATAAAAAATTGATTACGACATCTTGGGAGAATGGTGTATTGGTCACTCGTACGCAATTTCAGGTTTCTATGCTATAAATGGTTTTTTAAGGGTTCCTCATAATCAGAGAAAAATTTAATATTTCACAATCGCATTTTCTGATGTTTGTTCCTCATTATAGAGTAGGTAAAGAGGGGAGAGGGAGAGGATATACGAATGATCATGACTACTATTTCAGATTTTAGTCAATATAAATAATTATGTATTATTAAATTTACGAAGAACTTTCAACCTTCATAATCGGATACTACTCTTTTTGCTCTACTGTAAGGAATGATTATTTTAAAACATACATTTTTATATTATTATATAAAAAAAAAGATGATACCCTAATAAAATTTTTGAACTTTTATTAAACATAAAATAAATTAAATAAATGAATAAAAGAGAAAAAAAACTAGCAGCCATCCTTCGAGAGATAAGAGCAAAAAATGTATTTGGGCATTCAATAACTTTTCTGAATGGTTGCGGATTTCCCTATGTCAATTAAATACCATTTCCCCAGTTCGATAATTTTTCCATTCCATATCTCAGACAGATAGATTATAATTCCACGTTTAAATTCGAATAATTTAAAAAACCGAGAAAAAAAAACAGAACGCGAAAAAAAAAAGTTGAAAACGTTTTCCAACCGATGATTTCGCCTTTCACTAAATTCTAAAACTCGAAACATCGATGAAAGGAAAATCTCTCGCGATGAAAAAAAATTTCAAAGCGAAAGAAAATTCAACCAGCAAAACAAGAGATAAAGGTGAGACGGAAAGAAAAAATCCATCGAACAAAGCGCGAAACAATTTCATCGCGACTTTGCCTTTTCGAATTTGCGCGAGTAATTCCCTCTTAAAAATCTCTCACAGAGTTTTCATTTTTTTACATTCCCCCAAAAGCTTCTTTCTTCACTGAAGACTTTACGAGCTCGCTATTTAGCCGGTCTAGGTCTTTGAAAAGGTTATTCGAAAATCGCCTGGGCCGGCGTTCGCTTCAGTACCTGTGAGGCGAGTGAAAAATTTGGTCCCGGAGATCGTTTCTTGGTTGGAGCTGCGGGCGTGTTATTGGTCGCTGCGCTAGACTGCGAACCTTTTCGTTTCCTTCGTTTATTCGGCGGTCTTTGAGATTCTGCCAAGAAAAACACGAATACGGTTACTTTTCCGCTTCCATCCGCATCTTACTTTCGTAACGAAAATACTCGATTCCGACTTACCTGGAGGTGCGCACATTCTTTGCCATTTTTGAAAAAGCGTCGTCTTCAGACAGTCTCTCGGAGTTAAAGCGTACGCTTTATGCCTCGACATTAATTCTTGCATCGGCTCTAAAATTACGCACAGCTGAGAAAGCGGAGCGAGAAAAAAATACGTATTAATTTTCCACCTTCGACGTCATTTCCTTCATGTACACAAGTTTTGCACCGTACTCACCCTTAAATAGTTTAGTGTAGGAGACGTGATACCTTGTCTAGTTATGTTTTTACTAAGTTGTTCGATTATATTTGGATCCTGTTGCGACGAATGCATGCCGACCACAGAACGAGGAACTAATTCTCTGTACGCTCGCACCGCGAAATGCCACGATTTGATCCTCATCAGGTCGTCGAAAGTGAATTCTAATATTAATCTACCTTCCGTACATACCTGAAACGAAAAACAATGGTTTTTAGCATCACGCAATACCTACGTACGTATCGAATCGTTCTCAAAACGGATGCATTTTACTCTTCGATAATAAAAGCTTACGTAATTCGCTTACACGCTGCGTAGTAATTTTCAATGCGATGTAATAAAAATTACGCCCAACGTCGTAAATTTAATCCCTCGGAAGAAACGCGAGTACGTTATACTTCAATTTTTTTTTTCTTTAATTAATTACGAAATGTCGTTAACACATTCAAGGTTTAGTGTTAATTAGAAAAGCTGTACGATTCTCCGTCGTCGCAAAATAAACTTCATAGCGTGTTTTCTGTCCCTCTCTTACTCCCCCTTGAGAATCCCAAGTGCAGGATACAGAGTTAAATTATATTTTTGTGGAAATAAATTTATTACGTTGCATTTCAAAATACAAATTGAACAACGAAATCCAAAAAAAAAAAATAAAAAATTTACGCAACTCGAGTTTGAAAATCATTATGTTGAAAATTCATCAACTAACATTAACCATAATTTTATTCCATATGAACGATTTATGAAAGCGAAATCGATGATAAATAGAGATAATGCCGATAACAAATAATATTTTCTAAATCGATTTCTAAAATAATCGAACATCATTTCCTTGAAAACACTGCATACGTGATTTAAGAGAGGGCTGGAGCCGACAAGAGGTAGATAGATAGTTGTCAAGTGTTACACATAATTCCTTTAATAATATAGATTTTATAATATTTACATTTAGCGCATTTTACTTCCACGAAAACATTCGTACTTAAGAAGGTATGTATTTGGACTGAGGGGAGAGGGCTGAGACCTCCACAGGGTCACGAATGGGTTAGTATGTAGCCACAAATCGTCGTACGTGAATTTCTAATTCGCATATATAATGCCACATAGCATAATTGGAATTGATTTTAATGAAGAGTTCAAAAATACCAAATTTCAAACAACCCTAACTTTCCAACCATGAGTCGTAGTAAAAAAAAACGTTCGTATGAAAGTTGTACGCAATTTAGTATCTTAGAACAAAACTACACTGAGCTATTTTTGCGCTTCAATCAAGTCTTGAGGAGATATAGCATAAAACCCGTTTTTTGGGGGTTGTTATACCCCCCCCCCGCCCCGAAATCACGTTCATCACCTAAAAATGTGGAAATTTGTTATACTATTAGTAGAGCAAGTCTCTACATGTGTATGAAAAAAACTTTATTCTCCAGATGTACTGGACTAAAATCGATTGCAGTCAGGTTGTAATAGCCAACGTTTTAAATTAGAAACTCAGTTAAAAATTGGGGACAATTACGAACAAAGAGAACTAGTTATCGATTGTGCAGAAAAAAACAACCAAAAATAATCGATTTACGAAGAAAAGAAATCGATTAATCGAAACAAATCTATTATTAATTATTTGAAAATAAATGATTCTGTTATATGAAACAAATGAATTATTGAAAAACTGAGCATCGATGAGGAACAAATCTGGACTACTCCATTATTCGTAAAAAATCTAGTAATGATGACGTACAACCAAAAAAAAAGTCGATTATTTAAGAAATAAAATTAAATAGATTATTTGAAACTAATCGATTATCGATCATTCATAACAAATTTATTATTGATCATATGCAGAAAAATCGATTATCAATTATTTGTGGAAAATCGACTATCGATTATTCGTAGAAAAATCGACTATCGATTATTTGCAGAAAAAGCGACTATCGATTATTTGCGGAAAATCGACTATCGATTATTTATAGAAAAATCGACTATCGATTATTTGCAGAAAAAGCGACTATCGATTATTTGCAGAAAAAGCGACTATCGATTATTTGCAGAAAAATCGATTATCGATTATTTGCGGAAAATCGACTATCGATTATTTGTAGAAAAATCGATTATCGATTATTTGCGGAAAATCGACTATCGATTATTTGTAGAAAAATCGATTATCGAATATTTGTAGAAAATCGATTATCGATTATTCGCAGAAAAATTGAAGACAAAACAAACAAAAGATCGATTGCAAACAAACAGTAGACCATAGCTCATATTCATGACAAAAAAATAATTATAAATACACAAGAAAAAAAAATAAATGAATTTTGATCACTTGACCTGAATCGATCATCGTTCAAAGAAACAAATCCACAATTCGAAAGAAAGAAATCAAGGCTCAATCATCAATAAAAAAATTGGATCGACAATTCTTAACAACACAAAAAAAAAAACGATCTTTTACAAAAAACAAGTAATTGATTATTCGAACAAAAAAAACTAATAAAAATTGTAAATTGTGCCAAACAAAAATAACTGATTTTTGATCACAATTGAAAATCGAATATTGATAAAAAGGCAATAATAGGTTATCTATAATAACTTCGCTATCCTTAACAAAAAATCAAATACTGATTGTTGGATAACATCGAGTACTCAAAAAATTGAGAATCGATTAGGATATGATCAACTGAATTTCACCGATCATCAATTGACAAAAAGCAATGGTGAATTATTTAATATAAACTGATTATCAAAAAAAAAAAAACCCTTGGAATGCTAATAAGATAAGTGAGAGTCGATAATCAAGAAACCAAGAAAAAAATATCAAATATTTGAAAAAAAACTGACTATAGATAATTCAAAAAAAAAAAAGTTTTGGAAACAAACTGAGTATCGATTATCTACTAAAAAATCCACAAAAAAAAACCATCATTTCATTCGAGACGACAGAAACACGTGTCAATTCCAAGTTTTTCATGATCGATATATCGTTCGTACTTTTTCATTTTTATAACGACAGCTTCAAAACTTCCCCACTGATTTCAATGCACTCCCTACGTCCGCTCAAAAATATAAAATAATTTGTTCGCCACAAAAATCTCACCTTGGTAAAAATGGGTTTTCCATGATGCGTTACCATGGTGCACTGATCACAGTCTAAAGTAATACTAGTATTATGAAATGATTCTTTGGGATGCTTTAAATTGTAATATAATTCGTTTACGCCGCCGTCAAATATGCTACGAAAATATCGCGGTATAAGCGTTCTTCCTATAGCTGTGAAAAAATCAAAAAAAAAAAATCGATTAATTCCACGATAAAAACTATCTTCGTCTAATGCGTAGAATATCGACATTATTTCACTCACTGTATCGTTTAGCTCCATCCTCTAACGAGAAGGTAAGCGTTAAGGTAGCTTCGTCTTCGAAGAATTCGGTAGCGAATGCATCCCACCATAAATTATCGCTTTCCTATAAAGAAAAAAATTGTACATATTTCCGGAATGAGAAAAAAAAAAAAAAAAAACATTCGATAACACGTAAATGTTCGCACAAAGGGAATAAAAAGGGTCAACGGTTGGACGTAAGCTTACCTCAGTTCTTTGTTGTAGTCTCTTATTAAGCTCGTATATTCTAACGTCCGGTTGACCAAAGTATGGCGTATGTCTCCTGTGAACAGGAAAACACCTACGACATTAGTAAAAAAAATTTCTTTTAGAAACATGCGAATACAGAACACAGCAACAAAAAAATCTCCCTATATGCGGTACAATTCACAATTTACCAATATTTTACCTTTTATCGGACGTGGAAAATTCTTCATAAAGAATACTACCTAGTGTTTCATTATACTCTCCTACAGCCTACATAATGAATGAAGCAGGCATATTACACTATTCACAACTCCACAAGCAAATCTTCTATGACTTTACTGTTCATTAGCTTAAATCAGAAATCGCCATTTCAACGAGACGTTGGCTCCGCTTACAATTTTTTTTTTTTTTCAAAAAGTACAAGGAGCTGGTAAAAACTGATTGCCTATTTCGAAGTATCATAATACGTTCAACTTTCGACCAAATTATGAAGGCATAAATATTAAGCTTAGAGGCTGAACTTTTTTGGGCATATTTTTCGGCTTATTTTGCAACTATCAACAGCTGTGGTCAATGCTATCGGTGAAATGAGAGAAAATTCAAAATTTTTTTATTCAAAACTTACTACATTTGGAGGTTTTGAACTTCATCTTGGACGCTTCGAATTTTTTTAATAAAAATTTCTACTCGCTTATGTGTTTATAAGACAAATTTTTATTCATACATATATTTCTCCTATTTGAGAAAACTCTAATTTTATTCTCGCCATTTTCGACCCATTCCACAGACAGTATGTCTTTCAACGTTGAAAAAAAAATCAAAATCCATCAATCTTATCGAGCAAACGCACGATATTGGAGACCTTTAGCCTCAGAATTTGGTTATACTCGTCATCTCCAGAGTCTATTCTGATTACACACAGAAAAACTACGTCTCATAACCGACGAGTACGCGTATCGACGTATACGTACAGACAATGCTGATAAGAAAAACATTGCCAGTATATCGTCGTAGTGCCGTAGATAAGACTCGGCTCCGATAAAGGCGTCGATAAGAGTTAACGAAATTGTGGCACGAACGACGGCAACGATGCTCGCATTGAGAATTAGAGCATAATGAGAGAGAAAAGCTACACAGTTCGCGTGGTCATCGCAGCAATTAGCGAGATCTGCATCGCCATCGTCGTCACCGTTACTGGTGTAAAATTACCGAAATTTTCACCCACTATCTGAAACCACGAGCTCTCCGCACACGTGAAATATGAACGCGTACGAGTGGGCGATTTTATCGGCGTTAGTTTTACAAGTTCGAACATATATGTCAATGCAGTTCGTCGATATTTTTTTAGCCGAGTTTTCAAATTAAAAACGATAACTATTACAGCCTACTTGATTGGAAAAGGATGGGTCGGGAAGGGTGGGGTCTTGAAATATTTGCGTTTTACGTCATTTTCAATCATCTGGCAATGTCCAACATTTTGATATACACGTTTTTTTTTTCCACCACGCGTAGCGCCGGCAAGTATTTATGAAACTGGCTTCAAACTTGGTGAAAGAATCTTCTTAGAAATCCATTAAAGGGACTTTTTTCATTTTTTTGAAAAAATTCAAAATGGCGATTCACTCAAATTTTAAAGAAGACTGGAGAAGGCACAAATGGCTTAAATTTTTTGTTTTGATTTTATATAAAAGAGTGAGTCACAGATACCAACATATCCAAGTTTTATCTCCCTAAATGCATTTTGAGGGGAGTTGGAGCAAAAACCGTTTTTTTGAGGAAGTTTTGTTTTTGTCACCCACGCGTAGCGCTGGCTGGTATTGATGAAATTTACTCAAAACTTGGTGAGAAAGCCTTCTTACAAATGCGACACAACTACTTTTTTGCTTTTTCGAAAAAATTCAAAATGGCGAATCACTCAAATTTTGAGGGGGACTGGAGAGGGGGCAAATAAATCAAATTTTTTGTTTGCGATTTCATATGAAATAATAAGTTACGGACACCAAAATATCTTAATTTCAGCTTCCCAAGTGCATTTTGAGGGGAGTTAGAGCAGAAAATAGCTTTTTGAGGAAGTTTTGAGTTATGAAATTTCTTGAATCTTCTATATCTCCTCACCGAATCGACCTAGAAAAGTCAAACTTTGTGCGTAAAGGTCAGCTGGTGACCAGAATATGATCTCTTGAATTCGGGTCAAAATGGATTCAAAATGGCGGACTATCAAAATTTAAGTAGAGCTTGAAAAGCCTCAAATTAGTGAAAATGTAATTAATATGAACTCGTACGATTATTGGCGATAAAAAGTATACTGTACCTCAAATTCGCTTTTACACATGATATTGGAGGGGAGAAGGAGGGGTTATCGACTTCAAAATGTGGTGAGGTACAAGAAATGTCGGAAATTTTTAATTGCGATGTCACATGACGAAATGACTTCAAGTGACTAACCTTCCTTCATTTCAGCTTCCCAAGCGCATTTGAAGGGGAGTTAGAGCAAATAACGACTTTTGGAGGGGAAATTGCTGCAGGAAATTTCATGAAACTTGCATATCTCCTCACCAAATCAATCTAGAAAGTTCAAACTTCGTGTGCAGGGTTAGTTGATGACCAGAAGACGACTTCTTCAATTTGGCTCAAAACTGATCTAAAATGTCGGACCTCAACAATGGTATTGGGCGTGGCCAATAGACACGAAGAGGGTAGCCATGTTATTTGTAACTTTGAACAATCCTCAGTTAAAAACTCAGCTCCAGTAATACGGCATGGCTGCTTACATTTTTTCCATCATACCATGGAAAATTTATCCAGCATTTCCAGCGTTCGGTGTAGAACGCCCGTACACCCTTTCGTCGTCGCTACCGCCTCCACGTAACGTCGAACGAGAACGTACGGTGAACGAAGAGTAAGAGGAAAAGAATTAATCGTCGAGTCGATCTGTCAGCGCGCCGTCGCCATGATCGACCGTCGTAACACGAGATGACGAACTTACGGGGCTTCTTCGGTTCGCTGTATCGAAATTACGGAATTTCGTACTCGCCGTCGTCGGCCGCAACAGCCGAGTATTTTTGGCGCCATTTACATCGCCCTTCTCGATATTTAATAATTCAGCCGACCACATAACCGAACGTCGAAGACGAAAAATACGCGAATTTTAATCTTTTTTCTTTCCGCGAGACGTATTAGTCTTCGAAAGGAATAGTACACGGCAACAAGTTGCCAATTACCTTTCATTTTTCTTGACGTCGGCGGCGGCTAATCGTTACGATATGCATACTTTTCGCTGGCCTACTGTAAAGAAAAGGCTATTCGACGGAGCGCCATTTCAGCCCCAAATAAATCGTCGTTCGCTGAGCCGCAGACGTATTCGTACGCGAACGCAAATCTGACCAATATAAGTGTGCGTTCGTACGCGCCCCGTTACGTTCGTCGTCGTGTCCGACAATTATTACGGGCGGACGCACGCGCCTCCCTCGTACGTAAGCATGAAAAAGACGGCTGTTCGGGCGAAATTTTTCTCTGTTCTATTCGCATCCGTACAAAGAGCGTTTATTTTTCGCTTACGTATTAGCGTGTACGAAAACGTGACGCTATCGAGACTCGAGACTAGTTTTAACCCGATGATAACGCAATGATATATGTAGATCGGGTGCATTCTGTAGGCCGAAAAGTGGAACTTTTCCACGCCAAACAAGAGCTAAAAAAAAACGAACTCACGAAAGCCCCTTAATTGAAATATGCAAACCATGTCTTTCACTTATAAGTGTAGCAGAAATCAAAATTTCGTACCTTTTTTAAATTTTCTTTTTTTGAGGCGATATACTCTGGAATATATTCGATTTTCAATTGTGGTCAAAAATCAGTTATTTTTGTTTGGCACAATTTACATTTTGTACTAATTTTTTTTGTTTCGAAAAACCAATAACCTGTTTTTTGTAAGATTGTTTTTTTTTTTTTTTTTTTTTTTTATTGTTGTAAAGAATTGTCAATCCAATTTTTTCATTGATGATCGAGCTTAGATTTCTTTCTTTCGAGTCGTCGACTTGTTTTTCATAAACGATGAACGATTCAGGTCAAGCTATCAAATTTCATTTATTTTCCATCTTACGTATTTATAATTATTTTTTAGTTTTTAATATGATCTGCGGTACACTGTTTGTTTGTAATCGATTTTTTGTTTTTTGTCTTCGATTTTTCTACGAATAATCATCGATAATCGATTTTTCCTGCAAATAATCGATAATCGATTTTCCTGTAAATAATCGATAATCGACTTTTTCTACAAATAATCGATAATCGATTTTCCTGTAAGTAGTCGATAATCGATTTTTCTACAAATAATCGATAATCAGTTTTTCGGCTAATGATTGATAATCACTTTTTTGTGAATGGTCGATAATCGATTTTTCTGCTAATGATCGATACTAAATTTGTTATGATTGATCGATAATCGATTTGTTTCAAATAATACTCTCAAAGATTTGGTCGTTAACATCGATTCATTAAATTTTTTACATATCCTTTCCGCTTTTTTGGGGATGGGGAGAACACAAACTAACAATTACGACTTTAAAAGAAAGTAATGTTCAAGTAATTTTACTTTTTTCTGATGGATTTTTTGGAAAAAACTTCTTCTATGAACCTTGTAGTCCTTTCAAGACCTTTTAAACCATATATTTGCTTTCAACTTCCCCCCCCCCCACCACTTGTTGAAAAACTATGTAGCCGATGCTGAAAATCTGAATAATACGTTTTAGCCCAGTAAAGTTAGAGTAGAAAAGAGGCGTTTGTGGAACAGATGGCCATTTCGCCAACGATGATTTTTTTTCATGTATTCCAAAATTTCAACAATCGATTTTAGAGATTACCTTCACCTCGGGATTGCGGGGCAGAAAGGAATTATACGAAATTTCAACCACCAGCAAGAGTGATACTCTCGAAGAATTTCCCATGAACTAAATTTTTCTGCTCATTTTTGACCATTGATGACATCAACTTCACATTTCCAAATCATTTCAAAGGGCACTCAAAATAACCTAAATCTACTTCACGGTATACGCGAGTCTGAACGAGCCGAAGCCGATTCATTCCTTACGTTTTTATCTCTCGACCAATGTCCGAATCCATGACATCACGTTGGAAATTCCTAATCGTCTGTAACGCTGAGAACAATTCTATTGGAGGGAATTTTTCTTTTATCGATGCCAATGCCCTTCATTCTGCGAACGAAATAAACGATGACTCGTGACAGCCATGGAAAGTGAAAAAAAAAATGAATCATTCTTTAAGCCGGAAAAACCATAACTCACAATGATTCAACAACAGGCATAGCTTCGTTGGGTCAAGTATTAGATCGGTAATCGGTATATGTTTGTCATTAAATCAACTTGCAACCCTTTCGCTTCAAAGGGAATAAAAATAAAATATTGGGAAATGAAGTATAGAATACGAAGTGATCATTATAAATGGGAGACGACCAGGGGCGTGCTGCTAGTTGCCTACATAAACGAAGATGCAACACCATCGTCCCTTTATCATCAGGGATCACTTGATTTAAATTTTTGAGCTTTGAATGGGGTAAAGGTGGAACATTTTTTTTTAATTTATTTATTACGTGCCATGTACAGCAACAATGGCTAGAGACACGAGAGCGACTTCAATTTTACTTATTAATCTTGTGGACTTCAGAGAAATGAATAATTCATCAACCTGTGCTTGGTCATCTGACAATATGTCCTTTAAAGTATTTAAGTTAAGGTATTTGGATCGAGGGAGTTGGCAGAGGAGACAATCAATAAGGATGTATGGAACACTTATGAGGATATTACAAGAGGTACATATGGGAGGTAGTTAGCTGGTCACCAGGTAAGTAGGTGTTGGTGGGTTATGAGGATCCTTACATGAAATATTTTTTGACGAAAATTAAAAACTTCAATTTGTTGTATTTCAATTTTTTAGATTTCAGTTTTTATCCATTTTTATGAATTTTTCATATTTTTGAATTTTGTAAAACATTTTTTTTTTTTTTTTTTTTTGGAATTTTCAATTTCGAATATTCCTTCGCGTTTTCAAGTTTTTGAAAATTTTCAAATTTCGGATATTTTTTCACCCTTAGACATTTTTCTATCGGATAAAAATTCAGCGAAAATTAAACGGCCAATTAACCGAGCATACCTCACTTCCACCGAGTCATTCGTTTCGTCGCGAATACGCGATCCTCGTCCCTCAGAATTTCTCTCTCTCCGATGTAAATCGACTCGGAAAATTAAATTTACTCGCGAATTTGTAATTGAATTTCTCGAATACAGTACTCGAGGTTTTCGTAGGTTAAACAAATTTTCACAACCGACGTTTTTCTCTTCAAAGCTACTTGTTTCTTCCGACGTGGCTTCAAAAATTGAATTTTTTCTTTCGCTTTTAAACCGCGGAAATTGAATCTTGACGGCGAGTTTTCGTCGAATTGATTTACAGCTCGTTTTCGAACTTCCTTCGCCCATCCTACCGCGAACTCGCTTCGTTTCGCATAAGTTAGCTCCGGAATTAGGTCACATTCGCCACCAGGTAATGAGCGAATCGCGTATACCTGACGAAAGGTTTTTCGAATTCGACTGCGTCCCATTTCACCATCACAGTCTGGAGGCGAATCGCGGAATCGGAATTTCCAACCATACCATTTACACGAGTTTTCTGCAAAAATCAAATTTTTGCAACATTTCATATAATTGTTGTTTTTTGGACATGGTTAGACTGACCATTTTTCTTTTTAAGATTTGTAAAATTCGATTTTCACTAAAATTCTTAGTTTCATAAAAAGAAAAAAAATTATCGGTATGCTACCGCTCACTGGTATACGAAAAATACAAAAAAGACGCGATAATAATATCGATATATTTAATGTCACTGACTTCCCAGAGTATGAACGACGTTTAAAGTTGATACAATTTTTTTTTTCGCACATGATTTTGAGAACCCAGAATATCTCGAGTTACATTTCAAAGTTGAGGGGGGTGTACTGTTCATCCCTTCGCATAAATATAGTGCCACCAATAAATCAGTGATCTACTTGAGGTATTGAATTAATCAGAGTCTCAACGTCTCTTAATCAACGACCAGAGCTACGCGAACTTACTACTTTTATACGTGATCTCGCGTTTGTAAGTCGTCAATGTTTTTATAACTTTCCATTTATTAATTGTAATTACTTAAAGTATGTTTATCACGCCCAAAAGCCGAACAATTTTATTACATTTCTTCATCACGGCTTATATCAAGATGGAAGAAGAAAAAATGTCAACAAAGAACTTGAAAAAGAGCGAGAAGAAGAGGAAGAAAAGTTCTTCAATAAATTCGAGTTCGAAGACGATAAGATCTAGAAAAAGAAAAAATTCATCCCAAGAAAAATCTTCTGAATTAAAAAAAGGACAGCAAGAAGTATAAACTTTGAACGCGATGTTAGATGGTACCCAGAATACGAGCTTTTGGATTTGAATTTTCAAAATGAGTGAATATCAAAATCGGAGTAGAGCTTGACGAGTTCCAAATTGATAATATTAATAACATGAACTCACATGATTATTGGCGATAAAACGTTTACTATATCACCGATTCACCATCATGCATGATGTGGGAGGGGCGACAGGTCGAAAATTTTTTAGTGTTGGGAAGATTTGATTATTTGAGTCACCGATTAATCGAATTTCGATTTTTCCAATACTCCATTAATCGGGTCTAGATTATTAAAATAATCGATTATTAATCGATTAATCGATTTTTTAGATTGTAATCACAACTTTTACGGAACACGAGTGAACAAAGGACAAAAATGAAGAAATAAAAATTTGCACAAATTCAAATTTTTTCTATCGATTTTTACGATTAATCGAAATTTTTTACAATCTTAATTTTTCCCAAACATTTTTTATAACATTTTTACATCGATTTTGATTTTTTTTATCGATTTTTCAGCATCAGAAATTTTTTCGCACCCGAAATTTCTTCAGGTGTTTTCTCAATTCTAAATTTCATCTAATTTTCTTTAACCTAGAAATTTTTTCTTCGATTTTTTGCAAAATTTCATAATTTTCTTAAATAAAATTGTGACGTTGAAAAAATAAATACAGACTTTTCGAAAAAATTAATATAACTGAAAATAATTTTGAAAAAGTGAAAAAAGCATTCAAATTAGCAACTAAATCGTAAAGATTTTTGGTTGAGAAAAATACTGAGAAAAATTTCTGGCTTGAAATAAATTTTGAGAAAAAATTAAATTGCGATTGCGAACACGTAAACGAAATGTGTGTCATCGTATTATTGAACTTTCTTCACAAAATGATTATTTTTTTTTTAAAGTTCTTTTTTTTTCAGAAATTTCGAAGCATTATTGAAAAAGAGGAAAAAACTGAAAATTGGCTGATTAATCGATTATTTCATAAAATAATCGATTACTTATCGATTACTTTTAATACTCGATTACTTATCGATTACTTTTAATACTCGATTAATCGATTCTTCCGATCATTTTTACCGATTAATCGACATTTTTGATTAATCGATTATTAATCGCCCAACACTAAAATTTTTTATTGCTGTGTCATATGATAGCTGAGCACAAGTGACGAATTTATTCTGATTTCACTTTCCCAAGCGCATTAGTAGGGAAGTTAGACCAAAAAAGGGATTTTTGGAGTTGGATGGAGGGGGGGGGGGGTTGAAAGGACAACTGCTCCAAAAAATTTCATAAATCTTCCACATCTCGTCACCAAATCGACGTAGAAAGATCAAAACTTCGTGTGTAGAGTTAGTTGATGACCAAAATTGGATCCGTAAAAGTTTGAAGATAATTTGAAAAATATGTGTTCGTATGACTATCACAAGGCAAGAAAAATTACATTTGTTCTATTTTAAATTTTCGAGTGTTTTTTATAATTTTTTTTTTTTTTTAATTCAGAGACGAAAAAAATTTTTTCAATAATATCACACCAAAGTAAATTCTGATTCATTGGCATAGTCAACAGTGGCGGCTCATAGAGCAACTATACTCTTTTATACAACATTGAAAATCAATTTCCGTTTGAATAAAATGTTTATATTTTTGTTTCGTGTGAACAACCATAACCAGTTTACTTTCATATTGTCTAAAAAAAAAATTCTCAAAATTATAAAAAATTTTGAATTTCAACTCGTGATTGCGATGAAAACTCATATTTCAAATTCTCACTCATGTACTCATCATTCAAGCAACTCGAGCAATAAGAGGTGGCGCGGGGAAACGGGATATTCCCAACTTAAACACCCTGAGAGAGGCTCCGGAACGACAAAAAATCCTAATAGGTCTCGGCCAGATGAGAAAACTATCCGGTTTCTGGCTTCATTCGCGTACAAGTTCAAGTCTGAAGGCGAGACTAAATCGCGAAAGCAGGTACTCGGTTGTACGACGAGACCACGTTAACAAAGCCAGAAAAACTTCAACAATCAATTTACCCGAAGCGAGAGAGAAGCACGTGCTTCACATTACATAACCCTTGCTCCGGCGGCTCACTATGTAACCACGACGGTAACTACACCGTACACATGTCAAACATAGGCGTGAAAGAAAGAAAGAAAGAAAAAAAAAGGTAATACAAACACAATCTCGCATTTAAACCTGTAATCACACGTAGGCACGACATGGATAAAAGTGGTACCACGGGGAGACCGAATTCGCGTGAATTTTTCGCCTACACGCCAGGGCCGAAGGCCCAAAAAGGGGTAAAATTTTCGAACGTATCAATTCGGTACCCCGACGCGTACCGTGTACTACATAGTATACATAAACCGGGAGAGATAGGAAAAAAAACCTACCGACGACGGGCCGAGGAAAGCGGGTATTTTATTAAAATATTCCTCGCCGTAGCGATTCACGTTCGCACACACGCACACCACGTCGTGGAAAAGCGTGGCGCGGCGCGGTACACAACGTTATAGCTTGAACCTGACGAAAATAAACCCGCCCCAATTCCAGCGCGCGCGACCGCGGCGGCGGCGTAACGGCAACGCCGTACTTTTGGATAAGACTGTACTTGAAGTCATTGTGATAAAGTACACTCTTTACCAACAACACACACAACATTCCCAGATGAGATGGTTCGAAAAGAGCCCCACTAAGTTCTGCACGCATCCTCTTCTCTACCTCATCTACATTCTCAACGTAACGGCACCCGTTACCATGGTAACCCGGCCTCCTAATTATGAGGGATGGTAGCAGCGAAAAACGAACACAGTAGTCGATGAAAGAAGAGGAAAAAAAATCAAGGGAAAATTTTTTTTCTTTCTCTCTCTCTCTCTTTCTCGTTTAGCCAAAAAGAAATACGTACACGACAAAAAGATGAACAGTCTTAAGTTATTGGTACTTCAAAGACAAAAGCCGAAACGTCGTCTTTTAACCAGATTCTACAAGTACGCGGACAGGCACGAGATGAGAAAAATTTTCGTCCGAGTCTTCCGACGAGTGACTGAACATTTCCAATCTATGCGAAATTTTCTACCATCGAATCCGCACTGGGAACAAAGCGAACGAAGGCTAGTTCACAACCCTCGTATGCCTAGGGTGTTCGACGTCCGATTTCCAAGATATGGATATAGGCATAATACGTATTCGGAGTAGAGGAGAGAAAGAACGTTGCCAAATGACCTCCAGAAAAACGTGAAAAAATTTCACTCCCTCAAATGGATGGGAACGCCTGCTTGACAATTGAAAAAAATTGATTTTTCGTCCGTTCGAATTTTCGTGCTTTTGAAAATTTGGTAGCTCTCGGGCTTTTGTCATTTTTTAATTTTTTTTTTTTTCAACAGGCCAGAAGCTGGCGTGAGTCCCATCGACATTTCGAAGAGCAGAAAATTTTATATCTGGATGTTGTAGACGACATCTTCTCGAGTATAAAGAATTAATGTTGTCGCTCGCTGTGATCCTACTTCTTTTTCGAGGGGAGGGTGGAGGGAGATAGGAATAGGCATTAATACTTTTTCTATGGAAAATACCTATCTCAGCTATCATTGGTCCTAAGTGAAAAAAATTTACATGAAAATGAAGGGCTTTGAATTTACGAAAAAATTAGATAGCATATTTTTTTTTTTCGAACAACCAATACTTTTTGAGATGCATTTCTTCATTTTTCCATCATATTCTCCCATTTTTGCCAGTACTCATCAATTTCATAATTTTTACAACTCTAGTCGCTCAACGTGAAATTTCAATTCATCCGAAGAACAATTAAAAAAATAACTAATGTTTCATTTTTACACGAAAATACTTGCATTTTCTCGTTTAAAAAACTCCACCTTTTCAATCGTTAAGAAAGACAGGCATATAATATTCTAAGTAGGGGTGGGGTGATTATTTCGAATTTTCGAAGGAAAAAAAAAACGTTACGAGTTAGTTTTAAAGAGAAAAAAATCGTTTTCGGAGCCAACTTGAGAGTTGACAACCCTTTTCAGAGCCTTAATTTGGAGGGGACGGGGAGTAACCACACTACAGTCTGGTTTTCCGCGTGTATTGAGGCTACTATTAGTCGTAGGTGAGAAACGTTCACAACCCAATAAAAGTAATGGAATATTCGAAAACTTGAACGATACGAATTTTTTTCCACGACCCATACTTGACAAGTTATTAAAGCGCCCTTAACGCCGAAATACCGAATATTAAAAACGCTGCTTCATCTCGAAATATCTCGCTAGTCATACTTCTACGTGAAAAACACCTCGGTTAAAAAATGAAGAGAATTAAATTTGCGATAAATTGGGTGGCGGCAATTTTCCCGAAATCCTATTCGGGAGGCCCTCAAGTGGGTGCAATTTGGTTCTTCACATTTCTCGCGGCTACCACTGATCCTAGGTGAACGAGATTTATATAAATATTGGAATAATTGAATTTCTAAAACTTTCAGCAATATTAATTTTTGTCTGTCTCAAGAGGGAGCGCGAGGAATGGAGGGGGAGGGGGGGAGGTCAAAATTTTTTCTCAATGAAATGAAATGTAACATAGTTGGACACCGAAATGAAGATGCGATTTCTTAATGATTTGCATTTGTCGTATCTGAATTATCGCTTCTCCCATTAAGCAGAGAGGGTAAAAAATGATCAATTTTTGCACTGTAGGTAGTCGAATTTGAGATGTAGTTGGTCATGAATTCAATACGAAGGTACGATGCATACTCTTACAGTGACGCAAACGACGCAAAAAATCGGTTTCCACTACTCAGATTTTCAATTTTTCATTCGAGAGGAAACTGTAAAATTCACGATACGGGAATATATTTCTAGTTCCATTTCTGGTTTTTAGGCACAATCTACGTACGAAATGAATAAAATATTTTTTCTACGAAATTCAAAGAGGCTTTCTTTTCTCGCCTACTATTCCGGCATTAACTGCGTATTTAAAAAGTTATGGACAAAAAAGCGATATTTTTGATTTTTGATCCACCACAAGGGCTATATAGCATACAATAAGGACAGTTATTAGTAGCTCTCGCACCGAAGGGTACTCAGTTACTACATCATGACATCAATTTCTCTATGCTAAGTCGCATTCGTAGAGACACCTATGTTCCTTCGTACGAAATTTTTTTTTCAATTTTCAACATTTCGAACCCCTTCTTTAGAGCTCTTTTATTTCTCAAAATTGGACATGTTTTGTGTTATTTGAAAGGAAATTTGATGCAGGTTTGAAATCTGTGATTTTTTTGCGTGGGTCCAATACATCTTAAAATATTAGGCGAAATTACAACTTTTGACGACATTTCATCCCCCAACAAGAAAATTATTCCAGACTTAATTTTCCCGGCAGTACAGGAGCTGATGTGGATCCCATCGACATTTCGTAAGGAAGAAAATCTGACACCTTCTGAGGGTGAAAAATCATGTTGTTGCCGTCAGCTTGATTCCATTAGGCGAGCGGGAGGGAGTCGAGGAAGTGGCACTTTTTCGGTTACAATAAGCTTAGCTACTGCTCTTAAGCAAAAAAAAAACCCACTGTATGAAAATAAAAGGCTTTTGATTCGTGAAAATTAAGTAATAATTTTTTTTATATAGCGAAATACTAGTACACGCTTGGCCCTAAAATTCACATGACCGCCAAAAATGTGGTTTTTTCTAATAACACGGTCGAAATGGCTGTGAAACAAAAATCCAGCATATTTTATTATTGAGTCGGAAAAAACCTCAATTACGCCCACACTGTGCACACCACCAATAAAATAACCATTTTTCTTTAATTTTTGAACATAGTCGGAATTGCTGATTTTTCAAAAAAATTAACCAACTATCTAGACCTACTAAATTTTCAAAAAATTGACCACTAATTTTTTTTTCATTTTCTGATGACAAAAATAATACGACTTCAGGATGGGAAAAAATTTACTAGCTCGAAAATTTGTTTTTCTGAATTTACCTCATTCTGAAGCCTATTAAAATTGACTCAGAGGGTAGAAATTTTCATAAGTCCTTTCTAGGTTATACAGTAAATGCTGCGACCAACCGCCATTCACTTATTTATAAAAAAAAATGAAATTCGCCCCCCCCCCTCCAATACTAACCTATCCACGGGGAACTTTTAGTACATAAGTTAGAAATGACCGAAGCTATATAAAATCGTAAATTACTTAAATTACATAAAGTAAGCAACGTAAATTACCATTGATTTGTGTGTAATAATACCAACAGAAAATCACCAAGTTTTGGCAAATTACCAAAATGGAAATTTTAGTGGATTTTTCAATATAAATTATTTTTTCAATGATTTACTTCTTTTTCCCAGTGTGAAAAGTTATGAACAAAATTGCTTTTGCTTTTGTCAGCGGAAAACAATACTGCGTGATAATTCAAAATCATTACAGCTGCTTTGAATTTGAGACTACTTTTTTGAATTATGCAGTTCACAGTGATGAGTAATTTACCAAAAATTGGTAATTCATAAACATCTCAAGGTAAGGTAGGTAATTTATGGTAAATCATCAACTTCTGGAAGAACTTACAAAGTTTTTTAGGCTCGATGAATTACGTACGTTATGCAATTTACAAAAAAAAAATTCGTAATTTACAAAAAAAAACGTAATTTACAAAAAAAATCGTAATTTACAAAAAAATCGTAATTTACAAAAAAAAAACGTAATTTACAAAAAAAATCGTAATTTACAAAAAAAAAAATCGTAATTTACCAAAAAATCGTAATTTACCAAAAAACCTTGGGTAATTTACAAAAAATTACATGAACTACGAGAAATTACATAATTTACAAACTATACGTAAATTACAGAATTTATTGGAAAAAAATGTAAATTATGTTATTTACAAAAAATACGTAAATTCTGTAATTTACAAAAAAAATTACAAATTACGTTATTCTGCCCATCTCTGCATACGTATGTATGTAATTCGAGTAATCATTTTCTACGTATCAATAAAAGAAATCTTTGTGGGTGAATCTTCTCCACAATAACCCTCTTTCTCATCTACATTCAGTGGACTACCAAGTCATCAGTGAACCG
Source organism: Phenacoccus solenopsis (assembly GCA_009761765.1). Classification (NCBI taxonomy): domain Eukaryota; kingdom Metazoa; phylum Arthropoda; class Insecta; order Hemiptera; family Pseudococcidae; genus Phenacoccus; species Phenacoccus solenopsis. Next base: position 11,910,767 of record CM019756.1, read on the forward strand.
ATATTTTCGCGACTAATTCCCATGGCCGAGCAAAGTCCAACTATAAAATCGAGGACACTATCGTCGGTCGTCCAACTCATACTCGGATTCAACGTGGTAATAGGTGCTAGTACGTACGCGAAATTAGAGCAGAAAAATACACGTACGTATATCTGCGGCGATAACGTATTACACGTACCACGGTACACATAATGCACGGACGATACGCGATAAACGCGTCTGCGTCTGTCAACCAATCGTTACGTACGGCTCGGCACGGTAGAAGCACCGACGGAACCAGGTACTGTTTCCTTTCTCCCAGTCTCTGGCACTCATCGTAGGTACTCTCCGAACGCTCGTCGTCTCCGCGACCGCCGGCGGTGTACAGGTTGCAAGAAAGCTCATTAGGACATCGGCACAGCGTGATTTTCCCCCCACACATCTTCAATTAGCATTTTCTAATTAACATTTCAACGTTAATAAATCAACGCGTACCGAACGGAGCGAACCGCAATACGTACGAGAAATTACAATTAAATCTGCCGCTAATCCGTTATCCGTTGGCGGGCTGGAGACGAAATTTTACCCTTAGCTCGGTAACCGGTAATTAAAATGCTCTCGCGACTTCCTGGCCATCGGGAGTCGATCGTTCGCCAGCAACATGTGACGAGCACGCGAACGCGAGTGTCTTACGGGTACGACATTCGATCAGCCATCCCTTCACCGATATGCATACCATATTGTGTACACGTACGTCACCGAATAGGTGTACGCGTATTGGTACACGCCGTCGATAGAAATTTTCGCCTGTGTATTTTCACGTCGTTCGAATACACCAACCGAACGAGCAGCTTCGCTGAACGATATTCGAAAGAGTCCGATTTTAGGGGTTACTCGAGTAGAATGAAAATGAATAAAAAAATCTCCAACGAATCCCCGTTGCTGTATGCTACAAGCTCTACAGGAACAGGAGTGAATTACGAATCATATTTGTATCATTGCATTTTGGCAATAAATAGGCACAAATCGTTCCGAGTTTCTCGAAACTGACGAAATCAACCAAATCAAAAGAACCAAAAGCAATCAGTGCCAAAGAGAGCCAGAATTGGCTCGGGAGAAGGGAATAATTTTAGGCGATCGTCTCTTCGATTTTTCTTAATTTATTGAAAATTAAAAAAAAAAAATCCAATTAGAATATTGCGAAAATAATTTAAATCCAATATTTAGATTTCAATACCTTCTCAGTAACCTGGGCCCACTTCCCCCTTCCTCTCACGACTCTCATCCTACGCATTTAACAACATTGCAAAATGGAACTTGATCTTTTTTTTTTTTTTTTTTTTTCAAAAATGTTCAGGTATATCCGTGTAGCATAATTATTGGATAGTAAGCTTTGAAAGATGGTGGGCTTTTAAATAATAATTTTTTTCATGTTTTTTTTTTTTCATTCAACTTCATAATTTTCATCTATTTTTGATGTTTATTCCTTTCGAAGCATTTTTATTTCATAGCTTTCTTTTACTGCATACCTTTTCTTCTTTGAAATTCCTTTTTCAAACATCATACATTTTTTCGTATTTTTCAATTTCTAGGTTTCTTTTATTTCTGAACTTTAGAACAATTCATTAATTTTTTTTTTTCACAACTTTTTTCGTTGATGAACATTTCTTCAATTTTTGATGTCATTTATTTCTGTATCTTCTTTTGCAATGAAATGTTCATTTTCATCTCTTCAACAAACATCTTTTACCACATAGGTGGTAAAGTTCCCAACTAAAGTTGCTTTCGTTCACCTTATCTACACTGAGCTCAACTTAACAAGCTCCAGGTTGACAAAAAAAAGCGATACCAGCTCCTCCGACGCTTGAATTACACTTCAGAGTTGCCAACCGTCAAGATTTTCAACTAAATCCGGTATTTTTACGGGCATTATAACGAAAGATTAGCAATACGTTTGGGGATTTTCGACCATCTTAGCTGTTACAGTTTATTTTCTCACGTCTCGAAGTCGAATTTATCCCATCAAAATATAAAATCTATATATTTCTCGAAAATAGAGGTCGTTGCCACACGTCATCAACGTCATACTTCGTAATTTTTCATAAGGAAATAAAAGTTGATAAAATCGATTTCATTTCTGAAACTTGTTTTGACTCATTCGAATACTTAGAAAATTGTAAAGTTACTTCGCAATAATTCAACTCGGTGAGTTACCAAGTTACAGAATGCCAACACTTGTTTCTTCCTCAATGTAACTTGTCGTTGGAAAGAATTTCGAACCATTTTCATTTTTTTCGACAATTTTTTCCTCGGTTGTGATACGAGTATCGATCTTTATCTTTTTTTTTTCGTGAAAATGAATCAGAAGGAATAACTCATTATTCCATCAAGTTCTAAGAATTTAGGTAAACTGAAATTCTGAACGAATTTCGAGTTACTTAAGAATTCACAAGTTGGAGAATTATAAAAAACGCATTAAAAAAATTTCAAAGATTTATGTTACACAGTGAAAAAAATTCCTTCTCAAAAATTCGCACCTTTACTATGGTTTATTCGGCGAAATAGCTTATACAATACTTTCGCTTTCGAAATAAATTTCTCTCTGTTTTCAACCTTGTCGCTCCATAAATACGAAAAATTTTTCTCTCTGTTTTCAACCTTGTCGCTCCATAAATACGAAAAATTTCAAACTCAACGCCACTACAGTCTCAGTGAAAAAAAAAAGGTAATAAATTTAACGATTTTCTCCCCCTCCTCCGTTGCTAGATTTTCGCAGGAATTCGCGAAACGCGAACAAAGGAAACAAGATGAAAAAAAAAGTAAATAACAAAAGAAAAAAAAACCGATACAAAAAAAAAAAAGGTCGAAATAGGCTTCAACTTTCATCTTACTTCAACCCCTTAGCTTCAAGTTCAGCTTCACTCACCAAACTTTCCTCTTCACCGATTTTATCCCACGTACCAGTCACGTGCCATTACTTCAGAGTTCAGAATGAATTCGTTTCGCGCGAAAAGCTCGTCAAGTAAAATTTTCGACTTTTTTTCAGATCTTAATGGGGTTGTGAGGAGAAGCGACAGGTGAATATTGTTTGGCGATGATTTACAAATCGACAGAAATGAATACATGAGATTTATTATTTTTAATTTTTTTTCCCCGATGTGCAAGATCACAGCCAATGTATTCATATAAACATAGATATTAATTAAAGATGTATTCGAAAAATGACATCTCGTACTATAAAAATTTCCAAAAATATTTTCATCAAAAAAAAAAATATACAAGATAAAATCCCCCATAATCGTTTACCATTGGTCCACTTGCTGTTTGATTTTCACACGGGTGACGTAACGACCAATCAGAAAATGGAACAGTTATTATAACTACTCTATAACCCATTTTGGGACGATCTGACTTTTTTTTCTTGGAAGGGGGAGGAGAAGGCATACTTCAATTGGACTAATGAAAAATCTTATTACATTATTAAGCATATTGCTCTAGTGAAATTGAACAAAAATGGATTATCTGTATTTTTAAGCCGAGTTTTCAACAAAAAAAAAAACGATAGCTATTACAGCCAACTTGATTCAAGAAGGGAGAGTCGGGGAGGGTGAGGTTTTCAAATCTTTGCGTTTCAACCATTTGCAATCATCTGGCTAAATGTCTAACTTTTTGGTATTAATGTTTTTTTTCTGACTGAGAAGAGGCAAATACCTAATTTTTTGTTTTGATTTTATATAAAAGAGTGAGTCACAATACCAACATATTCGAGTTTCAGCTTCTTAAATGCATTTTGAGAGGAGTTAGAACAAAAATCGTTTTTTTGAGGAAGTTTTGTTTTTGTAGCCCAGCGGGTATTGATGAAATTTGCACAAAACTTGGTGACAAACTCGTCTTATACAAATGCGACAAAACTACTTTTTGTTTTTTCGAAAAAATTCAAAATGGCCAATCACTCAAATTTTGAGGGGGACTGGAGAAGGGGCAAATAAATCAAATTTTTTGTTTTCGATTTCATATGAAATAATAAGTTACGGACACCAATATATCTGAATTTCAGCTTCCCAAGTGCATTTTGAGGGGAGTCACAGGAGGAAATGGCTTTTTGAGGAAGTTTCGAGTCATGAAATTCCTTGAATCTTCTATATCTCCTCACCGAATCAACGTAGAAAAGTCAAAATTTGTGTGTAGGGTCAACTGGTGACCAGAATATGATGCCTTGAATTTGTGTAAAAATGCATCCAAAATGGCGGATTATCAAAATTTGAGTAGAGCTCGAGCAGCCTCAAATTAGTGAAAATGTAATTAATATGAACTCGTACGATTACTGGGGATAAAAAGTATACTGTATCTCAAATTCGCCTTTACATATGATATTGGAGGGGAGAAGGAGGGGTTATCAACTTCAAAATAAGGTGAGGATACATGAACGGTTGAAAATTTTTAATTGCGGCGTCATATGGTAAAATGAGCTCATGTGACCAACCTATTCTGATTTTAGCTTCTAAAATGAATTTGAAGGGGAGTTAAGCAAAAAACAACTGTTAGAGGGGAAATTACTGCAGGAAACTTTATGAATTTTCCATATCTCCTCACCAAATCAATTTAAAAGGTCAAACTTTGTATGTGAGGTTACTTGGTGATCAGAATATGATCTTTTAAATTCCAGTCAAAATGGATTCAAAATGGCGGACCAGAAAAAAATTTGATAATGATTAAAGAAGTCTGAAGTAGTTATAATATAAGAAGCACGTGTTTATGTGATTATTGCATGGCAAGAAATACTACTTTTGTTGCAAATTCAACTTCCCAAGTGGTTTTGAGAGGATAGGATAGTTTTTAGACTTGGGTTCGGATGTGGTTGTAGTCATAAAGGGTTTAGCAATGTTATTTCCAAACGTAAACACCCAGTTAAAAACTCAGCTCCAGTAATGCGGCATGGCTGCTTATGTTTTTTTTTTTTTTTTTTTTAGGTAACAATTTATTAAAACGTGCAAATTTCAAGGAGTTGGCATCAAAATTTGAAGCGAAAATTAGGAAAGATTGGATATTTCTGATACACTACAAAATCCTCCGAGTTACTTACATTCACCTCGACACATTCAACTCAACAGCCAACACCCATCCACCTTCCAACTTAATGACTAGCAAGGGGCATTTCGCGGGAACTTGGGTCATTCGAAAGTACACTTCTACGAGCTCGTTTCACATACACGCTTCTTACTCGCGATTCAACGTCACAAAAAGTGGTTTGTCAAACACTTCTAGAACGACAGAATATGGACTCTACGCACCATATTTCATATTCCCTAATTCCACCTACAATATTCCGAGCTAATCAACTTCCTATATGGTTTAGGTATACTCGGTCTCCCTACGATGATACGATTATTAATTCTCGTATTCGAGGAAACCACCCTTTAATAACTACTCGACACTCCGCCTTACTTGTTGCTATAGACGCGTACGAAGCTCGTGCTTCGATTAACGACGGACGAGAGGAATGGGCGGAAAAAGAGGGTCGAATTTTCGACATGTAAATCGATTATTATGACGATAATAAGAGAAAAACAATTACACGTCGAGTACCGCATCTAAGTACGATAAGCTCGTTGGCGAATTTCAGTCTACGTCTCGTTCCTATATCATCGAACCAGACTACCGGCCGAGTCGAGTATTTACTCGCAACACCGGCGAAAATAAGTACCTGCGAGAGTACGGACGAATGAACAAAGAAAAACCTCTCTCATTTGCATCGGCCGCACACAACCGTCTAATAAGCCACTACCGTTTGGTCGTCGTTGCCTTGGTCGGTGCGATATAACGTTCGAGACGCCGACACTTGGACCGTTTTTTTTTCTCTCTTTCGTTCCACTACCATCGATGAAAGACGCGCGCGCCAATACTCGAAGAGAGGGTACGAAGCAAGCGCTGCAAGGTGCGGTGCACTTGCAGCGCGTCTTTTCAAACTGGTTTCCAGCGTGTACGTATCCTTACCGAGCTGCGCTCGAAATGTACACGCATACCAACGATCACGCGTCGTCGTCCGAAAAATTCGATCGAATTGTTAACGGCGGCGGAGGAAGGAAAAAAACGCGCGCTCGGATTCGCGTTTTTACGCGACATTCGAGCCGGCAGAATACACTCGGCGAAGCCGAACGAACGTTTTACGTACACCAGCCTGTATTAGACGGTCCACTGATAACCGGTAGAAACCGCGATAACATTTGAACCGAACTGAAACCGAAATTAAGATACGGGGCTAATCTACATCGCGATACGGCCGATGTTCGAGGGAATTGGATTTTTTTTTTCGCAGAAAAACTATGGCGTCGATTTCAAAATATTCATTCAATATCGGGGTGAGGCAATCGGTAATTCTTTTTATAGAGCTTTTACCATCTTTATAAATCTCAATTTCCGAGTCTTTGCCCCTATCCCTTCCCACCACCAAAAAAAAGAACAAAGGATTCAAAAGGACGAGTATAAGACACCTACTTGGACTTAACCTATTTCAGAACCCTATGTCCCCGGATTGTAGTTTATGATAATCCTAATACACGAACACCTTATTTCGCATGAAAACTCCAATTTTTTGTATCCTGGGCGCCATCAAATAAGCAACTTGAAAATTTTTCTGGAAGAATGGCTGAATAATAAATTTTTTTTAATAGCTCAAAATGATCAACTACAACTCGCAGTATTGTGTAATGAGAATTTTCACGATCATTAACCCATTTTGGGAAAATATGGGGTAAAGGGGGGGGGGGTGTCGTTCATTTTTGAAAACTTTGAAGTAAATTTTAAACAAAATATCATCTTCAAGTGAATCATTCGCGAACCACTCATGTTTTTCAACTCATCAACATTTTTCAAATGAATCGTTCACGAACGACTTATGTTCAACTCACACAACATTTTTGAATCAGCTCACGTTTTAATGAATTAGAAAGTCTTTCTTACTCACCATTCCTTTCGAGTAGTCTTGTGTGTTTTTCACTATTGAAAGCTATTTTGCGTAAGCGCTGGTATCGAAAAAATCGATTTTCGATTATTTTTGCTTATTCGCACCCCTGCACCTCGTCACGATTTGGGGTTATTTATAGGTATTCGGCTAATTTATAATTTCCCATACAAATGGTTATCAAAGGACACAGGAGGATAAGAATGGCGAATCTGGCCCGGAACCCAATTTCCATCAAACTTGGATGGTACGTAGTTACCCTTCGGAACTTCCATGGCCAAAGTTTCAGACCTCGTTCCAGAAATCAATTTTTAATCGAAAAACACAGTTGAGTGATTTTTTTCGAAAATTTAGCACGTTGTACTGTTTCGCAGGGGGTCTCTTGGGAAAAATCAGCAACCTCCCAAAATAATTTTACCCCCACCAAAGACCGTTTTTTAAGTTTATTTAAATCTTTTAACCGTAATAACGCTTTGGCACAATTATGAAATCGATATTTTTAGATGTCCCCTTGATCACCAAATCACGTGGAATTTTTTCAGATTTTTCACTCGGGTACGCCATGTTGAAAAATGGCTGAAACTGATAATGGTTCACATATGAAGTTGATTTTCTCATATTTAGTGATATTTTTTTTTTTTAAATCTAATTAATGATAGGTAGAAAAAATGGAAGAGAAATTCTATTAATACGCTCGAAAAATCTCAGCCTCACAAATTTTTTCTACGTCACTGACAAATTTTAAAAAAACTAAATTTTCAGTTCGAAAAATTGAAGTTCACGTTTTAGTATATAAAGAGGGAACGTAATTTATATCGTCAATTTTTTGTTATTTTCAAGGAATTTATTTTTAATTTACTGTAAAACTACGACATCTTACCTACTTTTAGAAACCATCCATAAATGAAAAAGTTATGGAGATGGCTAGTATGGGCTTGATTCCTCCCAATTGCACTAAAGAGGAAATTGAACAAAGGCCATTTAAATGAAGAGAAGAAATAATAAAATTTAAAGTAATAAAATGTTGATTAATTAAAGTAGGATAAAGTGTTCATCACAATGCGCAAGTTATAAAAATCGATTTTTTTTAATTACCAAAAAATTGAGTTGTGGAAAATTAATTTTTTGTTTTTTCGCATCTTGAAATCATCTTTGTTATCTTCATTTTACTATTAGCCTGTACAAATACACTCTCATAGTGACTTTGTAAAGACTTTCTTTTTTTTTAAATTTGGAACACAATACTCTCTTTTCCTTTATTAAAGATCAGATAATAGCCAGTTTTTTTGGGGGGGTGAGGGATGGAGCTGGTGTTTTTTGGATTAAAAATATAACGAGCAGAAATAACCGCAACACTTTTTTTTGGTACATATCAACTTTTTGGAAATTTTTATGGAACTGGACCCCCCCCCCCCGCTCAACAGCGATTCTAAAATCAGCACTGGATCAGATATTTGTTCAAATACATTTTCGAGCGATGAAAAGCTTACATCTCGAAACAACTGGCAAAAAGGCATGATTTAACTTCGCCGAAGAGTTGTTGACAACGAAGAAGCGAAACAAACGCACCCATTCGAAGCCTCACTTTTTCCCGTACAGTTCATACGTGAGAGTGATGACGGCGATGACGTCATATGAGGTTTATGGAAATCAAATTTTTAGGCGGACTGAAAAAATTTCGCATGAAAGGCGTAATACTTTTTACCAGCATCAAAAAAGGCCACGAACTAAAAATGGCGATTTTCTCACAGAGGGGAGCCCAGGATGAATGTCGCAGATGAAATATTTGTGTATATAACTTTTTTTCTTACATTATCAAAGCACCGTTCTCTCGATATTAAATTTTTGAAATTTGCTACAAATTTTCTCCTCTTACAAAAAAAAAAAAAAAAAAAAAAACACGTAACTTCTTGCTAAAAAAATTACGTCCTTCGAACATTTTTCGATGTTACCTTATTATAATTAATATAGTCGCATAAAATTTTTGCCTATCTAATCACTGAAGGAGTTATGCTATCAATTTAGTACTCCCACTACTTCATGGATAGACAAAAATCTTACATGGTCTTTTTTAATGTGAATATTTTTACGGTGATATGATTCCATGATGAAACTTACAAAGAACGTAAATTTTTTTCACAAGTTCAAAGTGATGTATTTTTGCGACGAAAATTTTTTTTCAGCGAATTTCAAAAAATTTATATCAAAGCATTAGTGCAAAAGAAATGCAACAAAAAATGTCACGTGCAAAAATGTTCTTGTTGCTCACGAGAAACTTACAAAATTTCTTCGATCTGCTGAAAAAAAATTTAATTTCTACAAACTTCGTAAGACATCATCGATCGCATATTTTCACCTATTGGAGAATATGGGATTTGCTAAGAACTATAACTACGTATTTATTCCAAATCCATCTTCACAGGTGATACTGGAGGGCACAAAGAGGGGTTATTATTCTAGGAATTTACTGAGACACTATCGACGTAAATATGAAAAAGATTTTTTTGGATTTAGCACCTTAAAATGGCGTATTACTCAAATTTCGAGAGAGGCAAGAGAAAGCACAAACACCTCAGCATTTTGTGTATATTTTCGTAAATCTAAGCCCCTACTTTTACCCTCCTAAAAACACCCGAGAAGTTTAAATTGAAATATGTAGTACTTTTTGTTCGCAAGTATCACAAAAAACGAATATTTTTCAAATTTTACCTGTATGAGAGCTTCTCGAGCCTACCTCAAATTTTGTTCATCGCATTTTACGCACATTTTTGATCGATTTTCACCCGATTTCAAGAGATCAGATTTTGACTCCCACCTAAACCCACATACGAGGTTTAACCTTCGCAGGTTAATTTTGTAAGAAGATATGCGAGATTCGTGAAATTTCTTGCCTTGATTTCCCCTCCATAAAGTTTCTTCATATTCGACTCCCCTCCATATCAACTCAGGAGGCTAAAATTAAAATATCTTAAACAACTAAACTCACTTCATTATTTAACATATAAAATAAAAAATTTTGGACGTTTGGTTTACCCCCCACCCCCCTAATTTGAAGACAATACACTTCCCTCCTCCCTTTCTAAATCACGTACGAAGATGAAATTAGCACACAGCATACTTCTTATCGCTAGTAATCATATGAGCCCGCAATCATTCGATCTGAGCCATTTGAGGCTCCTCAAGCCACCCTCAAATTTCGATGATCGGCCACTTCGGATCCATTTTGAGCCGAATTTCAGAGAACAAATTCTGGTCACCAACAAATTCTACACGCAGCATTTGACCTTTACAGATCGATTTGGTAAAGAGATATGCGAGATTCAAGAAATTACACGATTCGAAACTTCCTCAAAAGTTGTTTTTCACTTCAACTCCCCTCCAAATGTACTTGCAAAGCTGAAATTTGGTTATGTTGTTGCATTCAACTCATTCCTTCATATGAGAACATGAACGAAAATTTCGAGTAATCTGCCGCTTCTTCATTTCCCGTCAAAATTTAAGCGAACCGCCATTTTGAGGCGAATCAAAAAACAACAAAAAAAAATCTTTTTCATACTTCTATAAAGAGCCTCTCAACAAATTTTCAACAACTTTCATTCATAGCTACTGCACTATGCGAAAGGGAAAATTATTATACAGTGTGTTTTGCATTCACCCAAGCCCCTTCAACCAACTGATGATACGAATGTTGTTGGTCATTGTTTAGTAGACTCCATACTTGTGTGGCTGGGAGGTCTAACTGCCTTGAAATGTCTCTGATAGAAGTAGTGGGATCTGTGTGAAAAGCCATTACAACTTCTCCTTCCTAAACTATGAAATTTTTTGCAGCTATTTCCCCTCCAAAAGCGGTTCTCTGCTTTAACTCCCCTCCAAATACAATTACGAAGAAAATCGGAATAAGTTGGTCACTTGGGCTCATTTCATCATATGAAATCGCAATAAAAAAATTTTCAGTCTTTCGTGTACTCTACCACATTTTTAAGTCGATAACCCTCCATCCCCCTCTCCCAACATGTATGGAGGTGAACTGGGTACACTGTATACTTTTCATCCCCAATAATCATATGAGTTTGCATTAACTACATTTTTACTAATTTGAGGCTCCTCAAGCTCTAATCAAATTTTGATGATCCGCCATTTTGTACCCATTTGGACGGAAATTCCGAAGGTCACATTCTGGTCATCAACTAACCCAACACTAGAAGTTTGACCTTTCTACGTCGATTTGATGACGAGATATGGAAGATTTATGAAATTTCGTAACTCAATACTTCCTTAAAAAAACATTTTTCTGCTCCAACTTCCCTCTAATTGCACTTAGTGACTCAATCTTTCATACGAAATCAAAAACAAAAAATTCAAGATATTTGCCCTTCTTTTTTGGATTCGTTATGTGGTAACACTGATTCATCATCTCCACCGTTTAACCAGTGTTACCACGCAGCGAGCCCAAAATACGTTTAATGAAGCCATTTGAGAGAGATTTTTGCCCTGAAGAGGTCGAAAATCAATGGAACGCACGGTATATACGCAAAAGTTGGACATTCGCCAGATCATTACAAATGGTCTGAAACGCAACGATTCGAAGACTCCATCCTCCCCCGACCCTCTCCTCCCAGATCAGGTAAGCTGTAATAGCTATCACCTTTATGGTAAAAATTCGGCTAAAAATAAAAAAATAAAAACCTGTAAATTTTCACGAACTCGATGAAATTTGAAAACAGTTGCCCTAATCTATTAGTCTTGGGTTACATTCTAGGCGTATGAATAATATAATTACTTTCAATCAGTAAGAGTTGCCTAATCACTTGATCGAAGGGGCATATGCATATGCGAAACACACTGCATACACGTGCACACCAAAAAACTACAAATTTGCCATATGATTAAAAATGATCCGAAAAGAAAAGATTTAAAGACTTCACCCTCCCTCCAACCAGGTGGGCTATAATAGCTATGGTTTTAAACTAAAAACTCAGCTAAAAAATGCTGAAAAGAGTTGAAAAGAAATTTCGAAGCAACGAATCGACATAATTACACTAACGCTCTAGGAAGTGAAGTGATGTTTCATTCCAGTTAATTTTGCAAAACTGATTTTGGAAGAAATGAATTTAAATCAATAAAATAACCGGTAAAAAATTATTTAAATTATAGAATTTGAGTTACTCAAGTCTTTAATTATTTATTATGCTATAATGAACTCAACCAACATAAAATAGGTAATTTTTTTTTTTCAAGAAAGGGAATTTCGCGCTCGGGTACGTTAAAATCAGTTTAGCCACAGTGTATGTAACTTTTTAAAATAAATTATGATGTTTTTGAACAATCTTTCATTTTTTTTTTGAAAACCAAATTTACACACTTATTTCAGCCGGATTTTAACTTTTTCATATTTTGGGATTTTGATAGATTTCTTGACCAAATATGGCATCAGCGCGCACTTACCTACATAAAACCCTAAATTACACCACTTATAACTTTGAATCGCAACAAAAACCAAAACATCCATCGATAAAAAAATTCACATCCGCTCAACCAATCACATTCCATCCTCCATACCGAAGGTAAACCTCGACTACACGCCGAAAAAATTTCCACCTGCGCGAATTTTCTGCACGAACCGCAACTTCTACGAGCTTTCGAAAGGTACTCGTTTGGTAAAGCGATCCGCCATTCAGTTGTATTCGGTGTTAAGCTCTCCACGGTGACGAAGCGTCGTCGTCTCACATACTTCACGCCGTGTATCCGCAACATCGCCACAAAGAGTACCTTCGATACAAAAGCCACTCGAAAAATTCAAAGGTTCTTCCGTCGCTGCGAATCCGCAAAGCGAGAGTTCCAATTTCAACTACCACACTCTTCGCTTCTTTCGATTACGAACGAAAACAGGTACGTGCGTCAATTCAGCGCACGACATTATCAGATTAGAAAAAAAAAAAAACTTTCGTGACCCATTTCCAATTTGTAATTGCTTGTTTGCTCATCGCATTCGAGCCGAGTGTTAAACCTACAACAAACGACCACATCAGGGTCGAGACCGATTCGAAACCTTGTCGATGAAATCCATCATTCGACGACGCCAAGTCCGGCTCATCGTTCGAAGCCCTGAAAAAAAAAAACCACCGATCCTTGAAAACACCCAAACTCGTTCACCTTGGCAAAAATTTTCGACAAATTTAAGGACTCGCATTTCGACGTATACTAGTTTCCACCAGACGTTATCTAGTCGAGATGTCGAAAAATTCTCCGGTTACGTCTTACATCGATCGTGTAACTGTATCGGGGTCGTGGTCGAGTTTCACTCTCCCTTAATCGTAATACGAACTTGAAAATCAATTATCGACGTGGCAACGCAGCCGCGCCAAATCAAGACGTGATTTATCAATTCCGATCTGATAAAGATTACCCGCCGCGTACCCAGATAAGATAATTACGCTGACGACTACGAAACGGGTATTCGAAAATTGATCTTAACGCCGTTTCAAATATAATAGAAACGCACGAGTGGAAAAATCAAAATATTCCGCGATCACGAACCAAGTGCTTTTTGGACCTTTTCAAAAATACGCCTAACGCGAGCTACGCCGAGTCGCCGAGTCTAACGCATCGGCTACCTTGTTCGAAAATCGATCATATACTCAAAAGGAAAACAGTGGGTGCTAAAGTTGTCTATACGCAGGCCCATCTCGTGGTTAATTTCGATGCCTCATTTCGAGTTTTATATACGTGCGTATTATAAGGGTATCGGCGTGCTCTGGGTCTGAGTGGTGGCGGAGTTAAGAGACGAAAATGTGGTCATTGTGCCGCCAACGTCCAATCGACGGTCCCAAATTTCATTTCCATTTTAACAAAATATTACATTTCCACTTTATCGTAATTATTGGCATATTTCTATGATCTGTTCGAATCGAAAAAGGAGAAATTCGGAAACACCAAACGTACGACTTGGACAATTCCTAACCACGTGTTTATGGGTGTAAGAAGGAAAAAATAAGACCCTGTAACACCGTACAAAACTGTCAAACTACAAAAATCTCAATCAAAAATTTCATTTCGTATCTCGGCTCGATTTCGCATCATTTTTTTGACGCATTAAATCACGCTGAAAAATAAAAATCAACTTTCTCGATTATAATTAATGAAATCCAAGTTGCCTACAGTTCGTTGGGCCCTTACTTTTTTGCCAATTTTTGGAAATACACGATAAGCGAGTGTTGGAGCCGTGTGTTTTATGCAATGAATTTTACCCTCCCATAAGTTGGACAGACTAAAGGAATTTTTATTTAAATGGAGGGGAAGGAAATGAAAGTAAGGAGTTCATTTATTTTTACTTTAGATCCTCCTACACAACCTCACTCGCAAATAATGCAGGGAGACCAGGTTGGCCAGTTTTTCTTTCAATGAGTTTTTAATTAAAGTGATACCTATCATACCCTACCTGATTAGAAAAAGAGGGGTCGAGGAGGGTAGGGTCTTGAATTCTTTGCGTTTCAAGTCCAATTTTTTTAGACTCTTCTTGGAAATGCGAAAAAAGTACCTTTATGGTTTTCTGATAGAACTCACAATGAAGGATTACTCAAATTTTGAGGAGGCTGAAGAGAGGACAAATAGCTAAGCATTTTTGTTTTTTATCTTATATGAAAGAGTGAGCCACGGACACCAACATATCCAAATTTCAGCTTCCTAAGTGCATTTTGAAGAGAGTTGGAGCAAAAAAGCGTTTTTAAGGCAGTTTTGAGTAATGAAATTTCTCGAATCTTCCATATCTCCTCACCAAATCGACCTAGAAAGGTCAAATTTTGTGTGTAAGATTAGTTGGCGACCAAAATGTAACCCCTTGAATTTGTATAAAAATAGATTCATAATGGCGGATCGCCAAAATTTGAGGACAGCTAAGGAGCCTCAAGTTGCTGAAATAGAAATATTACATTTATTCTAAATTCAAGTTCTCAAGTACTTTTGAAAGAGATAGGGAATGGCTTTTTAGACTTGGTACTGGATGAGGCCTGAAGACAGAAAAGGATTAACAACGTTGTTTGCAAACCTGAAAAAGCCTCTAATAAAAACTCAGCTCCAGAAATGCGGTATAGCTGCTTACTTTTTTTTTTTGAAAAAGTAGTGGTGAAGGAATATAAGGGGCCAAACAAGCTTCAAAAAACGTGAAAAAATCCAGTTCTTAAAGCGTATAGAAAATGTAAATCAAATTGAGGAGAAAGTTTTCAAAAAAAATATGAACATTAAAAAATTATTTTTGGGTGATATGATATTTTTAACTTGTAACATTAACATTTTCTCATTGAATGACTAAAGGAAAAATTCATCACGCTTTTTTTTCCAAAAAATGGAGGCGATGCAGCTACACCTTCTAAATGATCTTAAAAATATGTCATAAAAATTTCATTTCCTCAACTAAATTTTCAGACTCCGACGCAAAATGAAGTTGTAAATTTTCAAAAAAAAAAAAAAGGAATTTTGAGGCAATTAAATTTTTTTTACATTCGAACTTCATATTTTGTCGTTCAAAGAGTGAAAAAAATTTTATCATTTTTTTATTTACAATTTAAGAACTCTAAAGTGTTTTCAACTTTTTTTTAAGAATCGCCAATTTTGAATATTTTCAAAAAAAGACGACAAATGTGTAATTTACTGGTCATGTGAACAGTACGAGCTTAATTTAGACTTTTTCGCTCGATACATCCACATTTTTCTTTTTAGCAGAAACTGCCCACCAAAAAAAAACCTCCTGTATATTAAATTTATTAAAAAGGGGTTCTCATTCTATTGCATTTCTACAGGCAAAAATATCAGCCAATACAGTCTTAGATCGTGAGGTCTCCTCCATAGAAGCTCACTATTCACTCCTAATAAGTATTTCATTTACTTCATTATTTTCAAGCGCTTGAAACGATAACTCTTCATATTATCCAACTACCTTTCCTGTAGGAACCCATATTTCCAAATCTTCAAACTCTCTCATACGATGCATCACCCCTCTCATCTCACCCACCCGCCCAAAGGATTAAAACTGATCACGCATATCTCTATAAAATTTTACTGATTTTGTAAAGTCATGCATAAATACTTATACTTTATAGGGGAAAAAATCAATTATAAAACAAATCTACACTTTTTCAAGGTAAATTCTACGATATTTAGGAGACCACTAGAAGGCAAAAATTCATAAGAATTGTCCATCGAGTTCTACAGGACTAAAATCAAACCCATCGTACATTCGGTCCATGAATTATACATCCAAAAATAATATACAGAAAACTGAATAAGAAATTTTTCGTTTAAAAGTAGGACAAATTTGGAACCCCTGAATTTGAAAAAAAAATCAGATAATTTGTTTAAGCTAAACCATACATTACAGTTACAAAAAAAATTCTTAATGATGAAAAAATTAAATTTTTCAATTTTTTCGAAAATTTGGCTCTCTCAACCACACAATTAAATTAATTAAAAAAAAAATTAAAACCTATTATTTTCTGCTTTTTCAGTAACAAAATATACTTTTTTCATAAGAGAAAAATAAAAAAATCCTTTAAAAAAAAAAAAAAATTTTCAAAATATTTCTAGAATTTCGATTTCACAGCCTTTAGATTAAAAAATTAAAATTGTCAATTTTTGGAACTTTCAAGATGCCAAGTTTACCCTCACATACGGAAAAAAAATTCAAAATCCTCAAAAATCAATTTTTGTAAAATTTCTGAGGAATTAAACTTTTCAATAAACTTAGGCCCATTTTGGTAAAAGTTTGTCAAGTCTAAGTAATAAAATATATTGATATCTTCCTCACCTCATCAGGGAAGTACTGTTCAGCGTTGGTTGCACTTTCCAAAAAAAAAAAAATAATAATAAATAAACTTGAATTATTTTATTTACTATTAGGTTCCTAAGGGCAATCGAGACTTTACGACTAGCTCGAAGATCTATGGTCACAAAAACCCTATATAAGATATGATAGGAGACAAGCCGACTCAAGGAGGTAGGGAGGGAAGTGGAGGAGGGGGAGGGAATTTTCTCTTGGTTTCATATCTACGGGAACCTTGAGGAAAGCACCAACATATGAATGTTTAAGATTTTCAAGTGATGGTAGTTTTTTAGTAATGACTTAGAACTTGGTTGTTTGTCAAATTGATTATTTCATTTACTTGCGTATTTGGTAGAGAAATGGCTGGAATACATATTACTCAAAATATTTATTAATAGCAATATTTTAGAAAAAAATAATAACTTGGAAATGAAGATATTAAATGAAAAACGATGAACAACTTCAGGACAAAACTATGAAATCAAAATTAGGACTCATCTCGCAATCAATTCTGCCATTAAATATAAACTTCAAATGAGCCACCGAAGGCTATTTATCCTTTTCGTAAGTTCTTCAAGATTTGCGTCCGAATGAAATATTACAGTTCACAGTCAATGTATTTATAGCAAGCTTAGTCATTTGTGAAATTTACAGATTACTGTAAACGCTCGAACAAACCTATTTATCTTCATCGTAAGCAACTAGGTACAACATTATAACAATCTACGAGTAGTGACCCGTATGTAGTTAAAATACTGAAAAAGGATAACCATTCGCAGGCCTAATATAGTGCAAAAAACCTGCTTAGGAAATTACAACGCATAGGCTTAGGCTGACTTATTCATCAAATGATACACATTGGGTTACGAATTGTACCGCATATACAGGACGAATATGGCATCGATGTAACACTTACCCCGGAGGTTCTATCCTATCGATGGAATTAGGAGCAGAAGGCAACATATTATGCGATGGTATAGGTCCTGGAATAGGCGGACCATGAGGAAACGGCGATCCGGGCGGCATGCCGAACTGATGACTACCAAAGGGTTGACCGGACGAGGAGAAATGTGGATTACCGCCCACGAACGGAGGCCCCGACGAATTAGGTCGGCCCACAAACTGCGGCCCGCTACTCGACGGCGACCCGAACGGACTTGGTCCGTTAAACGTTGTCGGTCCGGCTGAATTTGACGTAGGTGGAAAGCCGGGCTGCGGACCCGGTCCAGGAGTGGAGGACCCAGACGGTGCTGGCGAAGCGGTGTACTGCGGCGTAGACGAGCCTGTCGGCGGACCCGAGTATGGGCCGCCGGCGGGCGAGCCAGCTCCTACCGGCGGTCCTTGGAACGGTGACTGTCCTTGATAGCCGGCCGGCGGTCCAGAGTAATTTTGCCCTGAATTCGCAAAACCTTGTTCTGGACCTGGCCCCTTCCATGATGGCGGGGCAGAGTCCTCCAGTGTGCCTGGCAGCGTGATGGGTGCAGCAGCTACACGTCGATTACAACCTGCGGGAACGAAAGAGATTTTAATTAGAAAGTTATTTGTTTTTTTTGGGGGGCGCGAGTGTTCGATAGCGAACAATGTGTTGGAATTACAACAATCTAATTGGTTGCCCTTTGAATCATAGGTCGTGTATTTAATGCTCGATTAGTTGGAGAAATAGTACTACTTATGAAACACATGAGCTCGCACTGGCACACCTCGATGATTCGTATTCAAAATATTGTAGTGTGAGCTCACTAGTCACCACTCCTAGCCATATTATTTATTATTATTATCATTTTTTTTTTTTTTTTTTATGAAACACGATTACACCAAAATTCTTTGGAAAATTTACTTCTCTATGCTGGTACCAATATCCTAAATTGTGAACACAGTAATGTCAAATGATAAGCTCAAGACGAATACACTTTTTCCAGTTTCATAATCTGCATACAGCATGTCTGCATTTTTTAACATGAACATTTGTGTTTTATTAGAAGCAAAAATAGGAATAGCAAGCAAATGTATTCACTACACATTACGCAGGAAATTAATTTCAACATACGCTTCAAATACAGATAATAAATACTCACAAAAAATTATAAAAATTTTACTTGAAAAAAATATACATAAAATTTTTTTACTGATTCCATTCAGTCTTCATTTTCGTCTCGAATGAGTGCCCATCACGTGGCAAATTTTATAATGAAATTTTCCAAAAGCTACCAATTACATAAGCCAATAGTAACGAAGAATAATTCACTAAAACGCAAATCCCTACCGAATAAAAGCACAAGCAAAGGTAACACTATCAAATACTCGATATATGAAACACATTCACACGACAGCTTTGACACCGCATTCGTGAAAGCGAACAAATGGTAATGAAATTATTATAATTTTTTCCAACACATAATACCATTTTGGTATGAATGCCAGATGATAGATTTAATATTTACACAGTAAGAATTTGAAATTTTGCAAATGTAATGGCAACTGTTCTTGTGTGTGAGTTAATACAGAAGTTCCAAAATGAATATACATGTAAACAAATAATAAATTTAGACTTTTCAATGGTAAACAAACGAAATAACATTATCAATCGGACAATTCGAATCGATGCATACGTAAGATTGCCAAAATGATATAAGCGTCAATTAACTAAGAAATAGGCGAAAATGAAGGAAATTTCGATATTGCTTGAACTGATAAAGAAATATTATCCATAACGTTCACCATTTGGACATGCAAACATTTTGAAAGCTGCGTGTGATATAGAATACTTATATAGTGATAAATTAATAATATAATTGGTAATGAAAAATTAAATGGCTGTATTACATTTTTTACTTCTCGAGCCTCCGCGTCCCTGTCTCATAATGAGTAGTTTATCGAAATACTTTTGAAGTTATTTCGACTTGCTACATCTGAAACGACACTTTTGAAACCGCAACAACACTGATAGTACCGCATATTATTAATTATTAAACAAATTCGCGAATCTTTGTCATATGAAACGGATATTTGGCCGATGCAATTACTACCGCAATTATCATTACAACAACGAAATACGATAGCGGGTGAATTTATTGCCTTCATCGTACGCAAAAGATTTAATATGCGTTTATTATGACATATAGGTTGCTGCTAACCGTACTTTTTCGATTCAAAAGCAAAGAAATTTTCAGCGCGCGCTAATCCAAGTGAGAGAGTAAATTAAAAAAAAGAGAAGGCTGTACAAACGCACTACGCAAGTCAGTTGTGTTACAATCGCGGCACACTCGGTTTTCCATATTACTTCGAATTATCAAGCATGTATTTTTAGTTTGAAACACCAACTATCATTTTATATTCACTAATTACTTATTATTTAAACAAAAAATTATTTTAAATTTCAGGTTAACGATCGCGATTCTAAAAATGCGAAGCACGCGTCGGAGAAGCGGAACAGTGTTGTTATCACGGAAGGGTGAACATTCTCAAGAGTCGTTTGCAAAAGTAACACTTCGAGTTCGAAAATTATGGAGAAATTGCCCGGATAACTTTAAAGAAAATATAATTCCATTAATTAGGCGTTTAATAAATAATGTAATTTTTTCATTTTACGAAGATTTCCACTCATCACAGGTTAGAAAATTCTACTGAAATATCAAAGTGTTAGCTATTAACCATTCACCGTTGGCTACACTGTATTTTGTGTTTATCACAATGGTTGTACAACGCGAACATCTTTGACGTCTTTTAGTTTTATTTTTACAGTTTCGTTCATTCTTAGATGAATAACAATTAAACAATTAATACTAGAATAAATTTGTATCATAAAAATCTTCTTCTATTGTTCTATAATTCACGAATGTTTCGAAAAACATTCAATTCAATGATAAAATAATAGGTTAATGTAAAATTAGGTAGGTAACCAAACGTTCGAAACACGCAGTGTTTCATACATTCAAAACACTTAACTAAGCAAAGGAGAATGAAGTATACGAAATTATTCAAAATTAATGATTATTGATAATTTTGGAAGTTTCATTCACTACTTGCGAGGAATAAGTGAAGTAAAAGCAAGAATGTCAATCTTTTCTAAATTATGCAGAAACACAATGAAAACTTTAAGCAGTTTACAAAACAAATTTTGTAACCTAAACTACTACCACTATCTTTATCACTTATGTCTATGTGATACGCCCACACATAAGAAGGAAAAAAATAATAGTTCGCGATATATATTGATTTGAAATTCTACATTTTATTAAAAACTTATATTTATTAAAAATTAAAATCGCACCTTTTTTACCTCGTGCCAGGGCCGTGGTAACAAATACAGAGGAAACAAACGAGAATCCTTAAATCTAGGTGGTGAAATGTGAAGGAAGCGGTTAAATTCAACAAGGAAAACAGCTACTGGAATCCGAACCGATGAATTTTCTTTTTGAACCGGCACAACGGAGAAAATGGTTTTTCGCGAAATTAATTACCGGAATGGCCATCGACACGATGGCAAAACCGTTGGATTTCTTTAAACCAATAGCAAAAGTGGCCATTTAATAGATTTATCGCAAATACCGCACATCACAGCGTAACATAAATACATATTTCAAGCAGTACACTGACATATCACTAAACGCCGATAACGGCTTAATTTCGAAGTCGCGCGTTAAAACCGGCTAGCGACGAACGAAACACGTCAGAAAACGAAATACCTGCGAAACGGATGCGAGAAGTCACCGAGAGCTGTTGATATGATATCCGTGCATTGGCATATATCGCGATAAACGATGTACTAAAATGCAACGTCTGAACCTCAATAAAAAGGACGGCGTAAAATGAAAATATTACAACTGTTATTGTTATTAGCAATGCCTAAGTTACGTCGAGTACGGTATCGCGTATTGTCCCGCTTCGTTGACGCTATCGCCGCGACCGCGTACCAGCGGTCGTCATTTTTTCAAATCGTCCTCCTGGCCTTCCGTTCCGCAAGGTGAACGTTGCTACCACCGCTACTGTCGTCCCGTTTCCGTCACGTCTCCGCTATCAAAATACTATTACGCGCTCAACGTTGGTCGACCGGTTGCTATACATGTCTTGAGCGTATGTAAAAAAATTTTACCGATTTTTCAAGACTGAAATAATAATAATAGGGTATGTCAAAATGCGCGGAATTCGTATGACCGGCGAGGAATCCACGAAAAACGTAAGAGTAATAAGGGAGCGCGAGTTCGATTCCAAAGCACGACGTACACTTTGTAGTTTACTTCTTTTATTCCAGCCAGGGCCGGGGAATGATTACGCGCGGGACAAGGGAATCAATATAGTTGACACTGACTCGCTTGTTTCAGATCAATAAAAATTCTCACCCTCGTTCGTTCGTTGTTCTTTTGTCACACTACTCCCAATAGTCGGCTCACCGGCTGCTCTTTCCCTCGTCTTCTACCCTTTAGTTTTCACCCCTTTCCTCCCGTTAATACGCTTCCTACGTTTGGCTTTCATCATCGACGACCCATAAATGAAACCATTCCATTCACATTTGAATGCACGAATTTCCAACGGCCGCCAATTATATTCGTATTTTCGAATAATTAACCTATTACCGTTTATCTGACATCTCCTCTGACTTCAGAGTATACTCAAATCATTGATAAACAATGAACCGGTAAATGTAGTGACAAGCGACTTAAGTTTTCATTCATCTCAGAGCAATGGATTGCAAGTTGTATCATTGTACCAGTACATCGTATACTCATGCCGGCGTTCACAAAATCAACTTGATGAGATGCATTGCGCACGTCGCACATACTACATCATGATACGCTTCATCTCTCAGGTCTCAGCGAGTTTTACCATTGTAACGGCTTCGTCTTCCTTCACTCACACAAGTATGAGATGAATGATGACGATGAGTATTATCGTGAAACTCTGTAGTAGGTAATGAAGGCGACGGTAAATAGCAGGTACACTAAATATTCGCGCAGAACAGAAAAGCAAAACAAAAAATACAGTGGAGGGAGGAGAAAGTGAACCGTTGTTATATGTTTCAAGCGTAAAAAATATACGGAAAAAAGAAGATTGGCATCGTCGCACAATCGCGCTCAAGCTGCCATTAAGCAGTGTTGACACAAATTCGTGAGCAAATGTTCTCTTCTTGAATATTCACCATGAAAATAGGATTTCGATGTGGGTGAAAAATCACGTCGTTGAAAATGTTGAAATTGGAAATTCATTTTTTATACTGTACTTGGAAAAGAAAAACAGGCTGTAATAGCTGTCATTTTCAGTTGAAAACTTAACTAAAAAGGAATCTTGTTAGAAACTCACTAGCCTAAGCTAATGAAAATTGTTTTTTCACGATTTTGTTTTCACAGCGAACTGCTTGTACTGTTCACCTGTTGGCAGGTACCTTTACCTACTCATTGAGCTTGCAATTATTATGGATCAACTTTCCATTAAAAAATTTCAATAATGTGCTGTTACAAACTTAAGACCTAATTTATAGCCAATACTGAACATTTATTGAATAATAATGATAATATCGTGAAAACGCAGTCGAATTTCAGCACAAGTTTTAAAGAAAATCGTGAGTTTAGTTGGCAAAATCGCTTTCTTCAACACTACTGAATAAATTTAGGCGACATTTTTTGAAAAATTCATTTTAATTTGTACTGTAGATTGTATGTGTTTTTCGACACCGAAGTAAAGATGAGGGTCGTTTATTATTAATATGGCTCTTAAACTCAGTGACTTGAATTTAAGAAATATTGATATTTTAGCTTAATGATACGCACATCAAAGCAAAATATACATAGATAATGTACATACAAACTGTTCAACAACAATAAATGGAAATTAATTTAATGAAGAAATACGTAACCTGAGTATTTCATCCATAAGTGTAAAGATGTAGTAACTATATCAATATTGCTTCGAAGTCAAAAAACAACTTTAATTCTGATTCCTGGAAATATAATGATGAAACAATTCGAAGTAGTTAAATTACTATTTAATTATACAAATGAAATTATACGCGAGTTTGTAAGTTCACTACACATGTGTACATATTGTCATTTTAATTTTTCCATTCATCAGTCAATATGCTAAGGCGACTCGATAATATTTCAACGAAAAATGCTGAATAGGCCTCCTAAGATTTCTCGTGTGCGGGTATTTACTTTTGGTCTAAATTTTGAAGTAGTTGAAAAAGGAATCGTATTGTTGCGGGCTCGAAATTCAAGATAATCTCAGTGATTCTGTGATACACTCACCATCATAAATATAACACGCGAATAATCTATGCGCAAAACTAGTTTTATTCTACGCACATCTTATGTATATGTTAAATTTGTAATGAGAAATGCCGTAGTATTCACCCCCACCTCCACACTTGGAAAATATAAATATATCTTTCAACCCTGCTTGTTTCTAAACGGACCCAAAAACACTTAATTTTCTCTGAAAGAAAAGAAAGCATTTAAAATATGTAATTAAATTACAACAGATTTCACCACGTTCAGATTTGGTTTTATTTTTGAGTGAATCCAATCACAGAAAGTTTTACGTGAAAAAAGAAAGCATTTCAATTTGAAATAAAATTATCACAAAATAGATAACACGATTTATCTCCTTTTTTTAATGGAGTTCTCAAATTGATAAAAATTCGAAGCAGTCAAAAACCAGTATTTTTTTTTCAACTAAAAATATTAAGTTCGAGGGCATTTTATGATGCTATAAAATGTTGAGAAAAAAATTTTCATCGTATTTTTCAAAATGTTGATAGTGATTTTTTGAATAACTGATTGTTAATTGTTGTATAGATGTGTGAGTTTTCTCCAGAAAAATAGAAATTTAACACAAAAAAAAAGATTTATGTTCGGCCATACCCGTAGAATACTTGACAAAAATAAAAATAACATGAGTTCGAATATAATTGCGTAAACCTGGAGGTTATTGTTACAACCGCAGATATCATAAATCTGCAATTTATTCCATTTTAGTCTTCTCCAACCCCCCGAACCCACATGGTTCACTTGGCAGGTAACCGATACGTCAACCTGTTGTCGTGTGGTTTACGCTGACGCCGGACAGCTTTATTTCTACGATTTTAGCATTCAACGCTACACGCTCAGGTGTTACTAGTTCGAGTCATAATTGATTAGTAACAGTTCCAGGTGCGAATCCCATTCAACCTGGCCGCATTGAGTGATGAATAGGTATTCAACTTTCGTATCATCGCTTATCAAGAATATCGCCGGTATCTGATGTGAGAATAACAAAAAACGAAAATTCAATACGCTGGTAACACTGTTAACTTGAACTACAACAATTTCGTTGAATAATAACGTAGGCAAATTCGGCGGCAAAAGGGTGAGAGGCAAAGCACCTTAAGTCGCGTGCGTACTGAAGCTGCTTTTCAGTTACGTAACGGTTACGAGGGGAGAAGGAAAGGAAAACCTTAGACTGAACGAGTAGAAGAGGGTTATACAGGTTGTTTAACGCCGTCGTCCTCTTCCTCCCACCTTCGCCTATTTTCGGACAGATAAGCTCACATTTTCTAACCTCTCGAGCCTATTAACCTTCCCTTACCGATCCGACCGAGCAACGCAAATCGCGCACCAACAACGCAACAAACCAACAATGAAGTAAAGGCAGTGTACATGCGATATATTGTCACAGGGCGACGTTGTCAGATATTCTCACGTCGTTTATATGCCCCCTCTTATCCTCACCCAACGTTCATATTCTCATCGTTATCACCCACTACGATGGAGAATACCTTGAAACCGGCTTTTATTAATATTGTACATCTTTAAAATATTTTTTTGCCAAACGAGTACGTACGGATTCGTTAACAACATAACACGATAGAAAAAGATTTCCTATTTTTCCATTCCATGAAAACTGTACTACTCGAAACTACCGATGGTACTTTTCACTGTCTTTATTCTAATTCAAGTGTAGTGCGATTTATGAATAATTAGAGCCTAACTTATCACTAAAATATAGCTTTGTTAACGAATACGTGACAATATTTTCGTCATGAAATGGGAAACCAGCCCTATCGAATACCCACCCATGAGTAGATAATTTGTAAAATAAATTCAGATTCTTCATAGTATGCCATACAACCTGAACCGAAAATCATTGACATAAAATTTTGATTAGAACGATTCTTTTGATTACCTATAAAACATACCGAAAGTTCTTGAGAACTGTATTGGAGCATTGGCCTCCAGGATGAGAGTATAGGTGAAAGCTCCAAAACATGATATTTCACGCGCATCTCAGTAGGTATTTGTGACAAAAAAAAGATAATGCTGAAAAAATTATTTTTTATTATATTTCCTACAAAAGGTTTTTTTATTTATTTTTTTTATGAAACACAAAAATTGAAAAAAATTTCTTTATTTTGCCTAAAAATTCTTGAAATTTTTTTATAATTTTTCAACGACTAGCTCCAAGAAAATTCCTTCTCACATCTTTCTCTATCCTTCAAAAACGAGAAGTAAAAAAAAATGGGGTTCAAACGTTATTAACAATAAAAATTAAAAATGTGAGCAAAAATCAGAATATATTCCGTTTAGTTGCAGCTTTAATTCTTAATTTTTCATCACTTTTTGAAAATTTCATTACCTCATTGTAATATTACCTCATCCATATTCAGGCCACTAAGATGAGCGTTCACTCATCAAGCCAACAATTACTTGTTAAATCTAATTCTCTTTGTAATGAAGGGAGGGCTGGAACCTAAGTTTGAATTTTTTTGTTGATACTCCTACCTCAAAAGACCTTTCAGCTTGAGTTTCACCGTAACCGAAGGTCAATATCAATTTGAAAAAAAAAACTTTCACGAAATACAACGAAATTTGTACGTATTTTTCATACTCATAGAATCGATGAATTTATTCACTTGATTAGGACTCAGAAATTACGACAAGATTTATTTAAAACATAAATTTCATAATTCAATTCATTTTGGTTCTCATACGAGCACAAAGAGGCAAAAAATTCTCCTCGATCTCAAAAATTCATCTGTTCATGCCTTTCCGAATGGTATATTAACTTATTTCCTTACAGTACGTCGTTAAATGGTGAGTAATTTTCAACAGCTCCCCTCCCTCCTAAAAAAAGTTGCCTAAGCAGAAGTATTATTTATACTACATCCCCCTCCATTCTTTACAATTTCAACTTCATTTTGATTAAAAAATTGCTGAAATTATTAATCTCTCACGCATAACATTTTTTTCAAATACAAGTACATGAGTGTAAAAATAAAAATTTTATTTCCCAATACGAAATACTATCACATTTTCAACCAATTTCTTCCTCTCCTCTCCCAGAATAAAAAACACTTGATCATTATTCCCTTTCTGCTCTCCATCTCAAAAGCTTCACCAACCTGCTCTTTTTTGAGGATTTCTCAAGCCTCGACTGAATTTTAAAGTAAAACATACATTTCCGAAAAAAACTCATGGACTTTTTTAACATGGAATGTTATGTAGAATAATTTCTTACCAGGGCCACCGAATTAAGATTAGTTCCGATAACATTATTTTTGATCCTTGCTTAATCAATTATTCTTTCAAATACACCGAAAATTTGATGAAAAAAATAATTATGATAATCAAATAAAAAAACATCTAATTGGAACTCTGAGAAATTTTAAAATGAAAATTTTCATCTTCGAGCTCTCTCTGCCCCTCCTTATCCTTGTTTCTTACAGAATTACTTTTTTCACACATTCATCTTAACGGAGATGAACGCGAAAACCTATTTTTGGTAGATTCCACCCTTTTACTCTGAGAAGGTAAAAGCTCCCCTATAATTTTCGGGGACTTGTTGACGAACAAATTATATATTTATACAGAAAATAATTTTGATTCGGTGCCATAGTCAGGATATATCAATGGATAGAAGGGTTTGGATTTTTTTTGGCATATACATTATTTTTTACTGGTTGACAGGCAGTGTCATGAAAGGAGGGGATCTTATAAGGGCATAGATTTCTTCTCATACTCAAAAAATTTTAAAATGTACTTCAGTACGTAATTAAAAACGGTACTTTTTTTTATAATAATTCATAGCATTGAGCGAAAGTCATAATGGATAAATAATTATGAAAATTTTAAGAAATCCATTTCACTATAGATTTACACGAAGACCATTATTACACAGGATTTATATGATTTCACAACATCGAAATATCCGAAAAACTAAGCTCATCGAAGGAATTCTAACCTACAAAACCCTACCTTTAGCAACACTTCTATTTCCATCGAAACACCCTTTTAAGCATAACCATTACCCGATGACAATGAAATTCATATCCCAATCAACAACTTATGTCAGCTTCACTCGAACGAATTAAAAAGAACGTGAAAAAAGAGTAGTTTCAACTCTTCCATAATGTCGTATTTCGCACAAAAAAGGAATGATTCTTCAGCGCCAATTTTACTCCATTTTTTCATTTCTCAAAAGTAATTTGAGACTACAAAATACGAATATTACTTGTATCAACAAGTTACCGTTGCGATTTAAAATTATTTCACTTATTTTATTTTTTATCGATGGATGCACTATTTATCATTATTTTCAAATCATTTTGATTTAAGCCTTACGAGTTACGAGATGTAATTTAATTATTATTATTTTTAAAAATAATAATACATTCAACAATTTTTACAATTATTTTTCTCTTACGAGTAAAATTTATGTTACGAAAAAAAAAAATTATAAATATTTTGAAAAATCACACACCATCTCGTTAAAATAAATATTGCTTACTTTTTATTACAAAACATTAACGTACAAGCATGATGGAAAAAAAGTACATACGTAATTTACTATACATACATTTATATAAATAAAATAATAAATTTTAGGATTCATGGCTCGTATCGTATTATATGCAAATACTAACGAACCAATTTCCATTGGAAAGAATGTACAAAAAAATTATTCGAGGAAGGAATACAAAAACCTCTCTTCTCACAAAAAAAAAAACTTTATACTGACATTCCACTACGATAATTTTGCACACGTGCAAACAGTAAAAAAATAAATGAACCACTTGGGGAACAATCAAACACTAGAAAAAAAATCGTCGTTACATTAGTAAGAAACACGAGTCCACGAATAAATGATTTTTTTTTTCGCCGATTTATCAATCTGGTAAAATTTTTTCGTAATTTTCGACAATAGAAACGGTGCCATTTTTCAGCATATTGGCGAATTGGGATACATCCCATTCCTGTTCGGGGTGATGCATGAAAGCACCTTTAACGTAATTAATTTGCTGCTGAGTCAATTGTAATTGGTACGGATTAACGTTAGCGTTATCTCCGACAAACGTAGGAGAACCTGATGTCGGGAAGATGGAATTATACAACGCAGCTAAATAAAAAGAAGGATTTACGTTGGGTACGAATGCTTGCGAAGTGGCGACTTTCTCTTTAGCAGGAGAATTTTGATGGGTGACAGGCGTAGCGGTTACCGCGGAGGTAATCGATACCAAAGGCTTACTGGATGATGTTTTCGTGAGAGTAACATCTGAGATCTTTTTAGCGGTCGAAGACGTTTTGGATTTATCGGCGGCGTTTACTTTAACCGTTAAATTCTTCACCGATAATTCGCCGGTGGAAATTTTTCTCAGAGCGGGAATAGGCAGAGGTATGGATTTACGTTTTTTCTCTTCACGTTTGGCCGTCGGCGGCGCGTCATTGGCCACCAGCGAGATTTCGATATTAGGTCCCAAATTCGGGCTGAATTTCTTGACTATATCTTCGTTATCGCAATTCTTCATCGTCCTCAAGTCTAAAATCTGTCCAGCCGTCTTGGTTAGTTTAGCTTTCGGGTGGCCTCCGCTCGAATACTTTTTCGCGTCTAATATCTCCAGCGAGACTTCTTCTTTATCCGCGTGACTCTTGGTTGCGCTGGACG
The DNA here is from genome assembly GCA_009761765.1 of Phenacoccus solenopsis. Lineage (NCBI taxonomy): Eukaryota > Metazoa > Arthropoda > Insecta > Hemiptera > Pseudococcidae > Phenacoccus > Phenacoccus solenopsis. The sequence continues at coordinate 11,940,433 of CM019756.1, forward strand.
AGCTGGGTTTACGCGTTATGGTCACCAGGTCGTCGTTGGAACCGCCCTCGATGCTAGATACGGGGGTTACTTCTAGGCCTCCTTCTCTTAAAATATCCAATTTACGTTTCTTCGGCAACAACGTGGCCGCTATCGAAGGCACCGATCGCTTGATGGGCGACTCTTCGCACAGATCTATTACTTCGGGAGCGTTGGTGGGTTTCTGAGCGGCGCTTCTAGACGTGCCTTCTTCTTCGGCGCACAAATCGATTACTTCGGGCGGATGCGAGGTCGACGATAATTTTCGTTTATCTGATAACGGAATGTTTTCTTTATCACCTGTTACCGGCTTCGCAGAGGTGAACACGGTAACGGCCGATTTACCCTCTAGTATTCGAAGACCCGCCGGTACTGGTCTGATACTGGTACCTTTTCTTCTATCAGCTTGGTATCGGCTGCAGTCGCTGTTCATGGTCGTCGCTACGTATTGCTGAAATACATTATACTTTTTACTATTTCGGCTGCGAGCTTAGGTTTTTTTTTTTTTTCTAAACTACACGGTACGCATTACTTCCATATAGGCAGAAATTTAATTCGTTCGATTCTCTCCCCTTCGTCGTACTTCGAAAGGATTTCGATCACCGAATCGCGTGCAAAATAAGTCGTTCGATTTCATTCGATATCGTAAACTGCTTGTTTACGCGAAAATTGACGAAATATGAATTTAAAAAAACTTCACATATGCGAGAAGCAACGACATGCCATCGACTGGAAATAAACTGCGGCGTTTTTTTAGCGTTTTTATTATTTAAAAAAGTACATGAATAACAAAAACAAGAAAAAAAATTCTCCTATTTTTTGCTTTCTTTATTCTCTCACTATCTAAAACATGGTAACGTAGTAAGGAGAGATAACAAATAATCAACCGTCGTTTGGCACCAATAAACCCATACGCAACCGTTCGCGGAGCACCAAATTTTCCTAACCGTCATTGGTTGGATCGCAATTTGTTGGACGCTAAACACTTTTTTCGTTTAACCGATTTCTGTTAATCAGGAAACTCATATGTTAATACGTTTTAACTGGGTTAGTTTTAAAGTATCGTCTAGGTACCTAGAGTTTTTTCAACCTTGTAAGTTATATTTAACAACGCGACATGGTTAGTCGTATAATTACGCGCAATTGATACTGACACGTCGATACCGAAGAAACACCTTATCGAGTAATTGGAAAAATTACCAGACATTTTCCAACATAGCGAACCATTTTCAACTTGACGATAATTTCTTCAACTTTCTAGCCAAAAAAAAAAAAAATTGTATCTTTTCGAAGGAACTATTTTGGTGATTTTGACGAATTTGAATATTTTTTCAAATTTTTTTAATATTTTCTAAAATAATTTTAGAATTAAATTGTAGATTAGGGTAGAACGAAATTAACGGTAATCTTCATATTTTCAGGTAGTTGTATGACAGGATTGTAACCACAGTATATCAATGGGAAAATTTCAAAAATTATTTTCACAATATATAATTTGCGGTTCTACAGCCAATGTAGTTTAACAAGGGGGGAGGGGGGGTAATTTTTTCGAGGGCATAACTTTCATTATTAATGCACAGGAAATTTACGAATATACCTACTTTATCATACAACTGAATGAATAAATTTTTTGCAATGATTCATAACAATTAAAGCAATCACAGTCAACTGATCATCATTTTTTTTTTAATTTAAGGAATCTACTCTACTCGCAGAACCTGAGTAAATTTACACGAAGACTGTTATTATAAACGAAATGGCATTTAAATATTCATTAAACTGAGTTCATGAGGGGTTCTGAATCTCAACCCCCCCCCCCTTAACTATGATGAAAAAAACTAGCCCAAAAGAGGTACCCTACTTTTTTAGAAAATAAACTAATATTTTTTCAAGCATCTTCGAATTCAAAGTAAGTTCCGAGTCCAGATTTATAGACGATATGTGCTCCTTACTCAAGTGAGTGTTGATTCAGCATAAAAGAAAAATTTTATTTTAATTTGCTCAACATTTACTGAAATAAAGGCCAAGTATCGATTCTAAATCTGGGCCTGATATTGACCAAGACATTAATTTCTTTAATTTTATTTTTAAGAAAAATTAATTTAAATTTAATTAATAATTTTGATAGATGATATTCTATTTGATTTTCTTTAGCTTTAATTTTAAAGAGAGCTCAATTTCCTTTTAATATCTGATTACCTATAGCTATGGTAGCTCCTATACCTGTTTCAGCTCTTGTTCATTCATCTACATTAGTAGTAGCTGATCATCGACGATCGGATGAAAATTAAAAGGAGACACGTTAAAATTGAGATGATGAGAGAAAAGGGTTAAAATTTCAAAAACTAAGTAAAATAATGAAAATTACGTAAAACAGCATTTATTGTACAAATTGTAAAAAAGTGAAATATTTTCATCAAAAAAAAAATTCTATAATCAAAAAAGACTACAAGAACAGACCTCGGAGCAAGAGGAACATTAAAAAAAAAAATTAAAAAAAAATCAAAAAATGAAAAACATCAATTTTGGTGATTAAACGTGATAGGCACTCTATTTTGACGAAAGGTTTTTTGGTGAGAGTAAAAACCTAGAATTTTATAAATCTGATTTTTTGGATATAGTTATATTTAAGGGCTAAATTACGAAATTTTAATAAAAAAATTAACTAATGTTCGACAATATGAAGTTTGTCAGAAAAATGTCCATATTTATTTTCGTTTGAAAAATTTTTCTTTGTCTTCAGAGTCATGAAAAACAGCTTTTCATCCTATGAAACTTTAAAACTCGTAAAACAATTTTTGTTTGACATCATTAAATAAATCTGTGTTCAATATTGTATACTTAGGTTATACTTTTTCTCGTATTATAAGATGCCATTCCAGTTGAAATTTGAAATTTACTTACATTCTACACGAATATAGATCGTTATGAATGAATTAATACTTGATTAGAAAAACTGATAAAAAACATGACTGATAGAAGGGTCGAATTTCATTTCCCACACCTCCCTTACAAAATAACAAGTGATTTTTTTTTATAATTCGAGAAAAACGACTAATTCTTCATTTATTTCAAATTTCAAGAACTATCAAATTCGTAAAGAACAAGTAGCCCAATCAGCACAATAAATTTCGATTCGCTTAAATTGTATCACAGCTGTCATGGAATTGAAAGAAACACAATTACTTGAAGTTCCATACTTTTTTTCATAAGTAGGGCTGAATAAGTGATGCCGTCATATGAGCTACAGTATAATAAAATTGAAATTTTCGAACCATTCGAGCACATTTTACATGAAACGGATGGTGATCCTCGCGGCGAACAAAAAGGTCGTATACGAAAAATTCGTATTTCCTACGGGAAGCTGAATGATTTCAAAAATTTGTACATCTTCAAATTCCACAGATAGAATATTTTTCCACATAATGTTTTTTGTAGCATTTTTATAGAGCTACTTATTTTATACGAAATTTCTGAAATTTGATTCATTTTTTTTAATACGATGTCATTGAAACTATTTGAGACGTAACCATTTTCCAATATTTTTTCACTGAATTCACGAAACTTGAAAAACAGTGCAAAAATATTACTACGACTTATCTCTCAATTTAAAGGAGTTACAAACAGTTCACTGAAATATCAACTTTGATGCTACTTCTTCACTTTTTTTAAAAAGTAAAATTCAATACCATTTTTTTCATTTAAAATATCAATTGCAATATAATTTGGGCAAAAAATTTTCAAAAAAGTTTTCATTAAGTACGTGAAATTTTTCAAAAAAAAAAAAAAAAAAAACATAAAATAATGAGACTTTGAAAACACAAAAAAGATATTACATACAAAAATGTTTCACCAGTAAAATTTGAGAAAGTCCATTTTTTTTTTTGTTCTTGCATTTCATATTATACATAATTATAATTGCGTATTAACTGATTTTTATAAATTGTGTACATAACCACCCGGTGTTGTAACTCTTTACCTCCCTTCTACAAAAAAATAAAAGATTTTTCTACATTACTTTATTAGAGGTAAATGAATAGTATCAACTCAATATAAAATTTCTTCGATTCGCTCAAAAATCCAATTTCGGTGCATCTGGTATTACGAAGTTATGAACGTAGCATTCCACATGAAAAAAGTGAACCTTCAAGTATATGCATTTGTTTCATATATTGACTAGAACTCGATACTAATGTTGATCTAGTCCTCCATAATAGCTGTTGCAGGATTACGAAGTTCGGTTATACTAAGAGAAAGGGGAGGGGGGGGTGTATCTACGTATACGTACCATATAATTTTCAATAAAATAAAACTCACGTTCGGAATAAAAAATTTACCTCTAAGATTTTTTAACCACTCTTTTTCAAATCTCTTTATTTCTAGTCGGCTGACATGTAACGTCGTTTGGTCAAAAAATTAAAAATGTTTCGCCATTTTGAAAAACGCCCTTTAAAAGTTCCAGTTATGTTCAGGGCCGCTGAAAGAGAATGAAAGAGAAGGCACCTTGCCTCATAGTAGGTGATTCTAAATTTTGGGTTTTTGAAAAAAAAAAAAAATTTCAAAAATGCGACTACGCTCAAAAAAAAACTCAATGAAGAACTTAAAAGAATTTATTTTTATTCGAAAAAATAATCTTGTCTACAAGGCGCAAAAGACAAGGTCTTAGGTCAAATCATGGCTCTCGGCGGCCCTGATAAAATTCCACACAGATTCCAAGCTCTCATTACAGAAAAAAATATTTTTGTTTTATATTTCTCTCGTTTTAAAAGCGAATAAATAATTCAAACTGATATACTAGTAATTTCTTCGAATGAAATTTCTTATAATCAGCTCTCGAATTAATTTCACATGCTTCAAATGATTAAAAATCCAGTCCACAATAATTTGCGATGTTTAAAATCGATATAAGCAAAAATCAACATTCGAATACAAATGATGCTCTTCGGTACCCTTATCAACATCAATTGCAAACCTCACCATCCAACATTTATGCTAAAAAGGGCTCGCGAAGGGCAACACCCAAACAATCCCGTTGCCAAAATCGAAGTAATGCTTTAAAACTACGCGATACATTCGCAACACTTCCTACTTACAGATTTAATCACTCCACTAGTCGATTGATGAGCAGACGAATGTTTCAACTGCTGCAACATATGTTGCTCGTAAGGCAACAAAAACCTATAAATATAATCGTCGATATAATAAAATAAATTAATTTCGATCAAAACTATTTCTATCTGTCACGGTTAAAAAAAAAACGCAAAAATATCCTGCGATACATACTTTTCGTAATATTTTCTCATCAACGTAGCCATGGACGGATCGCTACGATCGCCTCCTAATTCTTCGAAAACGTATTTCCATAATTTATTGTTCGTAACGGACGCGTAACTGCCTAGCAGCTTAACTTTGTTATAAAATTCGTACAGATTTACTGCGAAGTGAAAATATAATAATTATCGATTAACATTTGAAAAAAAAAAAAATCGAAACTTCCAGTTAAGCAGAAGCTTATTTCAATGATGCTTACTTTCTTTGTTACCAATCATAGGCAGTCGTCCGATAGGAGTAAGACGAGCTTTCATGAAAGCGTATAAATTCTGAATAAATGCTTGTTGAGCCGCCGATACTGGATTACCAGTGGGTTTTTTAACATCATTTTTCTTAATACCAGTCTGCAGGGAAAAAATGAAGAAATTCATTAGCCAATCTGATCGTTTTCGTTTATGTAATATATAAAAATTCTCGTTTCACAGTGTTTGCAACAAAACTCCTCCCTAACGGCTGGACCGATTCTTATGAAATTCTGTGTGTACATTCAGTACGTCTGAGAATAGGATATAAACTATTTTTCATATCACTAAATTTCAAAATGGCGGATCACTCAAACTTGGAGGGGGGCTGGAGAAGAAGCAAATGGTTCAAATTTGGTGTTTTTGTTCACACATGAAAGAGTGACTCACGGACACCAACATGTCTAAATTTGAGCTTTCTAAATATATTTTGAGGGGAGTTAAGAGCAGAAAACAGCTTTTTGAGTAACTTATGAGTCGGGAAATTTCATGAATCTTTCATATTTCCTCACCAAAACAACTTAGAAATATCAAACTTCCTATGTGAGTTTACTTGGGGACCAGAATATGACCTCTTCAATTTCGATCAAAATGGATTCAAAATAGCGGATTATCAAAATTTGAGTAGAACTTGAGGAGCCACATATTATTAAAAATGTAATTAATATCGACTCATATGGTTATTGGTGATAAGAAGTATACTATATCCCTAATTCACCTCCATACATGATGTTGGAGGGAGAGGGGGAGGTTATCGACCTCAAAATGTAGGGGGGGGGGGTACAAGAGACGTCGAAAATTTTGTATTGTGGTGTCATATGACAAAATGAGTCCGAGTGACTAAAACTTCCTTGATTTCAGCTCCTCAAGTTCATTTGGGGAAGAGTTAGAAATAATTTATATGGAAAAACAACGTTTGCTGGGTCCGCCAGTTTCATTATAATATTTTCATTTACTCAAAAATCAACATACGGGGAGTTTTACTGCAATGATACTTCACTTATTACATGCAGTACACCTCCTGTGACAGTATAATTTCAATTGTTTGCCCATCGTACTTCATGAAGAAGTTAGAATATAAAATTTAATTTTTTTTACAGCTTAAAACGTCAAAAAAATTAATCTATTCATAAACATTTTCACACAAACATTTTTTTATGAATTTTTCATCACAAAACTCAAGCTAACAATGAGCAGAAATTTCAAGTTCACACAAAAATGTAGAGAACGAAATTTAATATTCCTGACAATAAATTGGTGGCAATGAGAGTGTAAGTGGGGAGAAGTAACAAAAAAAGTGGAAAAAGATATAATTTCTTTCACATTTTTCGGCAAGAACTCAGAAAAGTATTATATAAGACCCATTTTAAAAGCTCATCATGAACATTTATCCAATCCCTACCACACACACTAGGTGGATGCTACCTGAGCAGCCTTGAAGGACACAAAAAAATCCAATACAATAATTTTTTTTTTTTAGCTTAGAACAATATTTTTAGAAATTTTAATCATCATTGAAGCTTTTCAAGAGGGCATCCAACAAAAATTCTGGCGAGGGGACGGAGAGAGGGCGAATAAAAAACGCTTTCAATAAAGTATTTTGTTTTTCAAAATTATCTGCAAAAATTATTTTTCCATCGTTTTTACACTTTTTGAGCCATTTCTCCTCACCTACCCCCTCCAAAGGCACCAATATATTACTTACCATTTTCGTACAAACCACACATATTCCTACCAAGCTTGAATACTGAAGAACGAATTTTCAAAAAAAAAAAAAAATATATGGAAAGTTGCCAAAAAATAATAATATTTTTTCCAGTATTTAGGGGCTACATAGAGAGCATCTATCCTGGTATTAGGTAAGAGCTGAAGTGGCGGTCAATAAAAAATTATAAAACTATGAGGTAAATAGATCATTTTCAAAATTATTCGCAACAAATACAAAGAAATCAATAATTTCAAAAGTAATTTATTACATTTTTTTCATCACTTCTCCAAAATTATCCCTTCCATTGCCACTATTTTTTTTTTTTTTGCCAGTAATACTACATTGCATTATTCTACATCTTAGCGCAATCGGAATAATTTCACCTATCTTGTACGACATAATTTATAAATTTTCAAAATTGATCATCACACAAATAAACAAAATATTTTTCAAAATAATGTATTTTAGCCCCTTTGGTGAGTAAGGTAAGCAAACTATCATACATGATTATCACAAGAGTAGTCCTACATGCGGTATGAAGGAGTTCATATTGAGGTGAAACACCCTGTATTCAATAAATTTATTTTTACTTCAATTATTTATAACATTTAAAATAAAATATCAATTTTGAAAATGCAAATAATTAAAAAAAAAATTTCCACAAATTTTCCTAAAGTTAAATTTTTTCTAGGATAACCCCACATACAATGCATTTTAAACGTGAACGTGATGAATCACACAGCACAACGATAATGATTTCCGTAATTCCACGTCAAAAACGCCAAACTAAGCGGAATCATGTTTTGTTCATTTCGTTCACAAGATACATCCAGATATGAGTAGATTTTTACATTGATTTTTCGAAACATTGTTATTTTTGTACCAGAAAACGCTGCGTAATCGTTTCCCTTCGGAATCAGCCATTATCATAAGTAAGATAAATAACTCATCTTAAAATCTATCGAGATAAAATTATCAGACTATTAGTTGGCACGATTCAGTTAAAATCAACATACGAGTCGAATTATAGATTGAAAGTCTCTTTTAAACCAATAACGAAGGTTTGTGAAGTGTTACGCGACGTCTGTTCGCTATCAGCTCGAAAAGCTTTCTTTTAATTTTCGACTGAATATTCAAAACGCCCTAGTTTTCTCGGAAAATCATCGGGAAAAGCCAATACAAATCGTTTTGATTTCAAAATCACATTCGTTAAAGACTGGAGGATAGCACCTCTAGGACTCACAATATGAGTAATATTTTTCCTCTTCTTCATACTCCCAACTCCTATATTTTTCCGTAAGAAAAGTGTTAGCGGGTATTTTAATGATCTTCGACCATTTAGGGGAAACTTTAGTCTTTATTTGGCCCCTATCCACATCCCTTCCAATCGAGCGGAAATTTTTCAAGTGTAATTTGAGGGCACAGGAAAAAAATTGGAGGCCGAGATCTAGGAATTTCAGAACTTCTCTTCACTCTGAGAAAGTCAATGTATATATACTTTCATATAACGAGTGAGGTATATAAGAATAACCTCACTATTCACCACTTAGCTGCTTCCATATTATTTCAGGGCGGTACGAAGAGAACGAAAAATATTACTCATGCTTCAAGGGTTCAAGAGGTTCTACCTCAATCTTTGTAGCTGAGTTATACAACAGAATTATGCGGAAGTATCACACTGCATACTACAATATACACGTGTAATGGAATTTATTTCGGTTTAGCTAAAGTGTTTTTTTTTTCTCCTCAGATTACAAAATCATTCCATAGCATCGATTTTAGCCCAATCATGGGTGCATGGGGGAGGAGAGACGCAGACTTCATGTTGTTGACTCACTAAGTTACGAAGATCGACACAGCAGCTCTGGAACGCCTAAAAATGAGTCTCCCCCAGCTTTTTCTATTAAAAGTGTTGGGAGCAGACCAGTACCTATAGAATCAGTGAGTTAGGAGAGGACTGAGCTCTCCTAGTGAAATTCTACATCCAATGCAAAAGAACCAATGAACAAAAAAAAGTGAAAATCCCCTCTGGCATTTGATCACCTCTCTCTTGAATTTTACCGATTTGTGACCACTAATGGGAAACCTGAAATCCTACTAGGCACGTATTCCCATCCGCCAACGGGCTGAAATTTTTCCCAAATAATGCGGCTGCTTACAGGGAATAATTCGAAGAAAGCGGATTCTAAAAAAAAATTTCTGATATGTAACTTGTCAACCTTCGTGTACATAAAACTGTTACTTATTTATGGAGATGAACATATCGTTCGACAATTCGACGGTGTTGCCTCCAAAAAATGTTTCTTTTGGTCTCAAAAAAAAAACAACAATTTCAGCTCAAAAAAATATAAAATTTTAACCAGGAGAAAACATGAAAGAAAAAATTAAATAGATATTTTTTCGATATTTTATGTCAAAAATGCCTCAAAAAAGTTAAACAGACAGTTTTTCCTTGAACAGCAATAATCAAAATTCATTTTATTATATCGAGGAAATTGTATATTACTGTTAATATTTTTAGAAATAATTGACGAACTAGAATTCGAGAATTAAACATCAAATTCAGGTTTAATTTCGGCACATCAGGACTTTAAAGGCAAATTTTAGTCTATTTTAATTTTTCAGGACACGTGAGTTGGCATACGTCCAGAGGTGTAGCCAGGATTTTTTCAAGGAGGGGCAAAAATTCAGGAGAAAAAAATTTAAAAGTTAAAAGAAGCTGGGAGGGTGGGTAGGGTATTTTTTTGGGGTTCAATTGAAACAGGTATATACTCCTATAATATAACTTCAGTTATAAAAAAACACGTGTTTATTTCTTTATTTTTTTAATGTTGTCGCACATCGTGAATTTGCGTTAAAAAGGAAGATGCCATGGAGGGCAATCGCCCCCCCTTTGTACTCCCATGGCTACAATTTTGCATACGTTAGTGAATTTATATTTTGAGAATTCCTGAAAGATGAAAATGCATTCAAAATAGTCAATTTACTGACGAATTGCCAACTTACGCGCCCCTGAAAAATGAAAATAGTCTAGAAATTACCTTCGAAGTAACACGGTGATACAATTAAACCTAAATCAAAGATTTACTTTCATTTCTAAAAATATGTATTAACAATAATAATTATACTATTTCCTCACCAAAATAAAAAATTTTTTTGAGACACTACCATTTTGGGAACAACTGCCCGGTACATTATTTTCAAGCTCTTAAAACGCAAAATATAACTTTTAAATGTAAAAAAATGTTAGTTGAAAAATTATTGCTTCCAATTTCTTTTTTTTTTAATTTTTGGAAATTTCAAGGTCAAGTCGCCACCACTCTGAAGCTGAAACGTTTTGTGTAAAGAACGACTTCATTTTCGAAAAATCAGCGACACCCCTGCGTACACAATAGGCTAAGCCTGTACAGTACACCTATTGTATAATCCTTCATAAGGTTAGGAATATAAACGCAAATCTGATACCCATCACCACCGATCCAATCGATCGCCACTACCTACCTCAACAGCGGAAGAACACCTGGCGGAGAGGCTTTGGCTCGAATTACGCGACGAAGATGAAGACGCTGACGACGATCTTTCATCATCTTCGGTACCATAATCCGAAGATCCATCAGTCTCGGAGACATCAGGAGAAGGATACAAAGTTTTCTTCTTTTTTGGTATTCGACTCCTCAATTTCGGAGCTATTTATAACAAAAGAGGCAAAAAACAAAAAACAAAAAAAATATTACCAAAATAAAATATTACAAATGCGTACATATCGATGAACAAATTGAAAAAAAACAAAAAAAATACCCAAATGATTGCACAACAATTCGTGCCCTTCTAATTCCGGATAATCGAAGGTATCCCGGCAGAATAATATTTTGGTGGTACGATAGGTGGTGGCGAAACCGCCTAACGCGGCTACCAATTCATTTCTCAGCCAATCGTTATGCACACCTTCTAAACGCTTCAGTAAGGCACGGTAACGACAATATCTCGAATAGCTTAAAACTACGACGCCGGTTCGACTCTCCCAGTTCTTGAAATCTGAAAATCACAAGCAAAAAAAACGAAGGTAAGCAGCCATGCCGCTTTACTGGAGCCGAGTTTTTAACTGAAACTGGTTCAGGTTCGCAAATAACGTTCCAACGCCTTTACGTCTACAGGCCACGCCCAGTATCAAGTCTAAAAACCTCTACCCTATCCCTTCCAAAACTACTCGAGAAGTTGAATATAGAATATATTAAGTCAAAAAGCTGTAACTTTTCTTCGAAGTAAGATGAGAGGCTGGAGGCGTGTTTTTTGAACTTTTGAGACTTTTAACATAAAAATTCGAAAAAGTCAGAAATGATTTTTTGGTCGCTAACACCCAAAACTTATTCCATGACACATATCGTAGTATTTCTTTCCTACAATAATCATGTGAACTCATTTCTCAAATTTTAATCATTTAAGGCTCCTCAAGTTATCCTAAAATTTTGGCGATCCACTATTTTGGATCCACTTTGACCTAAATTCAAGAGCTCATATTCTGCTCATCAATCAACCCGACATACGAAGTTTGACTTCTCTACATAAATTTGATGAGGAGATATGGAACATTCATGCTGAAGTAATTTCCCCTTCATAAATCTTTTTTGATTCAACTCCCATCCAAATTCACTTGGAAAGCTAAAATCAGAACAGGTTAGCCATAAGGACTCATTTAATCATATTACTGCGCAATAAAAAATTTACGAACTCGTAACCAGTCCCCCTCTCCCCAACCCGAATATCATGCGTGAAAGAGAATTTGGAATATATTACAAACAGTTCTTATCCCCACAAATCATGTAAATGCATATCATTCAATTTTCTAGTCATTTGAGCATCCTAAAGCTCTCCTCAAATTTTGGCAATCGGCCATTTAGCATAATTATATTTTGACTCAAATTCAATACGTCATATTCTGCTTCCAAATTAACTCCACACACAAAGTTTGTGCCATGTAGGTTGATGAGGAGACATAGAAGATTAAAGAACTTTTACCACTCAACTTACTCATAAAGTGCGCTAAGGAATGCGATAGATGCTCACGATAAACTTATAAAATATATTTCATAGGGTACTTTTCCAAGTCTTTGCCGAAAATTTTGAAACAAATTACAATTTTTCTTATCATTTTTCCACTTTCTTCGTCATACTCCCCTCCAAAACGTACTTAGAAGGTTGAAATTTGGATATGTTAGTGTCCACGACTCACTTTCTCATGCAAGAAAAGAAGCAAAAAATTTGAGCTATTTGCTTCCCGCGTAATCTTCCTCAAAATTTCAGTAATCGCCATTTTGAGGGGTTCGAGCCCCCCTCCCCACCAAAAAAAAAAAAACATTTGGGTATATACACGAAGACTGTCTCACCAAATTTCCAGCCATTTGCTTCCATACCGCAGGCCTCATGTATAATGAGAAAATATGTACATATATATACATACTGTGCGACCAAGTGATCTTCGCACCCTTCAGCGTGAAATTCCTTACTTTTCAAAAGAATTACATTTTTTTTATTTCTTTTGCGTTTTTACGCGACAGTAAATGATGAAAATTCTCATAATATTTATTAAAAAATTTTTAACATTTTATTTTTTCATTATCAATTGATTTCAGTCAATTTTATCAAGAATCAGTGTTGCCGAGTAAACTAAAATAATTAATCTGTCGGGAAACTCATTTCCCTCTTCATTATTAGTGAAATAATTCTCCTAAATTAATAGAAAGAAAAAAAAAACAAAATTACACACACGAGGATAATCTTCTTGTTAAATTTCAAAAACAAAAAATTACAACCCTTTTTTCTTGACTTTTTCAGCGAGTAACTTCAACTTACATTATTTTAAAACAATAAAAAAATTAAAAGGAAAAAGATTAGAAACGCGCTCTACAATTAATTTTTAGAACAAGTCCCTTTTTTTTTTTTGCAGTGCTGCCGGGGCAATGCCCCATAAATCAAAAGTCGAATGAAGTACATAATTTTGATAAATATCGTTTAGAATGATTAGAAAACGAAATAATTGAGTATTTATTTCTCAATTCAAAAAAAAAAAAAAAAAAAAAAAACGAGAGAATTTGAATTATTTGGAGTTTTTTATTTCAGTAAGGGAATTTGGCGCTGAGGGGTGCAAAGATCAGTTGGTCGCACGGTATATTACACATATAATTATATAGTTATTTTTGACCAAAGTGAGATCCGTTAGCTATAAAAATGAGCAAACCTTTGGATTTGAAATCCTATTTTTTCAAAATCCAAAATTTTCATGTTACGCGATCAGGTGACCAGTGTTCAGGTAGATGGGTACCCATGTGATTTACAACAGAGCATATATATTTTTCACTTCTAGTTTTGTAATTATTTTTATAATAAAAACATTTCGAAGTTTAAAATCATTACCAGTTTTTTTTTTTTTTTTTTTTTTTTATTATTATCTTCATTCTTTACCTAGATTTTGGGTTTCGGATTTTAAATCCTACTACACTGCTTGTTTTTCAAACAAAAACCAACCCAAATCATATATTGCAATAAAAAAATTTAACAATTTCCATTATATTTGAGAACCTTTTTTATTGTACATATAACCTAACCTGAATAACATTTATTTATAGAAGAACCCAATTATTTTTTTCAATTTCCTCAACCCAAATTAGGTAGGCCATAATATTTTTCACTGTATTCGGTAAATTTATCGTATTGTAATACCAGAATAAACAATAGCTAAACCTTTTTCACGAATAATAGCAAATTTATACCTATACATTATTAAACTAACCTCAAAACAAGAATAAACAATAGCTAAACCTTTCTCATTGCATAATCCAACCTGAATAACATTTTTATATACATTAATGAACTAACCTCGAAACAAGAATAAACAATAGCTAAACCTTTTTCATTGTACAGCCTAACCTGAATAACGCCACAAAACAAGAATAAACAATAGCTAAACATTTTTCATTGTACAGCCCAACCTGAATAACATCTCAAAACAAGAATGTAACTAAATTTTTTTCATTGCATAATCTAACCTGAATAACATTTTTATATACATTAATGAACTAACCTCGAAATAAGAATAAACAATAGCTAAACCTTTTTCATTGCATAGCCTAACCCGAATAACACCACAAAACAAGAATAAACAATAGCTAAACCTTTTTCATTGCACAGCCCAAGCTAAACAACATTTATACATCAATAAACTAACCTCAGAACAAGAATAAACAATAGCTGAACCTTTTTATTGCATAACCCAACCCGAATAACATTTATATATTATACTGCAATAATAAACAAACCTTATTTTTTAGAAAGTGAAAGCGTCTTAATATGAAGCGTCTTATTTGGATTTTAATACTGTAGAAAGAGTATACAGATGATTTTGCATTTGGAATCCTTTTGTTCGCGTTTTGCTCAACCCTTCTACCACAAACGCATGAGCGAATTTCAGCCCATATCTCACCTTTCCCAATTTTCCTAATTTTATACATGTCGGTTGGTTAATTTTCTATAATCCTCTATAGAGTGTGTTGCATTCCCAAAATCATATGACAACAATCAAAAAATGTCTGACCCCTTACCCCCACCATTTTTAGAATTATCGCGCCCCTATACTGAAAATTCAATACGCTATATGTTCAGAAGGAGTGGATGGAACATTTTGAAATTTTTACAGATTATAATTATTATACAGAAATATGTATAAGCATTTTTTGAAAGAAATTGGTTCAAATTTTTCTAATTTTTTGCATGGGTGGGGGGAGGAGCCCTAACTTCAATTTCTTTTCTTGTAATGTGGTTAAAAATTTCATTTTTTTTTCAGGTTTCAACTTTGGAGACCTACACGTTGAAAGTCGAATTTCAATTTACCCTGATTTTTCTTCGTATTTCACCTTGGTCAAAAAACCCATATATTCCAAAAAGTTGGACATTTGTCATATGATTACGAATAGTTTAGATGCAAAAATTTGAAGACCCCACCCTCCTCCAACCCTCCTTTCCGAATCAGATAGGCTGTAATAGCCACGACTTTCGAGTTGAAAACACAGCTAAGGATACCCAATAACCAAACCACTCGCAAAACACGGAGAGGTTGGCGAACGGCGTTCGCCAAAACGCCCTAAACGATAATTGCATCGCGCAGATCCGTCAACACTTCCCCTCGGGTCAACGAACCTGCCAGCCTTGTGCACAAAAGGGGTTGAAAGGAACGCTTCGACGCCGCCTAGAGTTTATTAAATTTTCGTAAAATATACGATTACTCCATACGAGAAATTCGTCTTCGCTGAAACCTAACAAGGCTCTTATATTATTTCAATTCTCAACTAACCGAGTAACGCTTTTTCTTTCGAAACGTCCGAGTAATCGATGGCCGAAAAATCTTCCAAAGTGTTGGTACGGCGGCTCTGCGGCACGTTCTCTTTATTATCGCCGCCTGCAGCCGCCATCGAGCCGTTTATTTTGGATTCGGCCTGTAGGAGATCGGGTTCGCTTTTCACGTCGTGTTCTTGAGTCCATACCGAACCCAGACCCCAATTCCAATCCGATGCGTCCGTAATCCACGTCAACAAGTCTTCTAATTTTATTATCACTTTTTCCGTTATCGCCAATACTTCATCCTGCCGACAAAAGCCGAAAAAGAAAAATACATTAAATTAATTAGCCATATCGATTTCCGCCCGCGGAGCTGTGAAAACGTGTTTCATTATAAGCTGTACTCGTGTATCGTAATTCGTATTCGCTAATAAGAACAACAGCCATTTTCCTTCCATCATTATTCACACACCCGTCGCGCGACCAGCGGCTGCTCGTCTCTACGTTCCTCGATACTTACACACGTCCATGTTCACGTTCATGGTCATTTCACTAGACTTTTTACCTCTCGCGTATCAACGTATGGGGCTGCAGTTTCTCGTACACTCCTGCTACATATTTTTCAAACGCTCATCGAATAAGTTGTAATAATTGGAAAAAAAAGTAAGCAGCCATGCCACATTACCGTAGCTGAGTTTTCAACTGGGGCTTGTTCAGATTTGCAATTAACATTGCTAACCTCTTCATGTCTACAGGCCACGCCCAATACCATTGTTAAGGTGCGCCATTTTGGATCCATTTTGGACCAAATCGATGAGGCCATGTAGAGTACAGGGGGGCAAGATGACACCCTTAAGCTTTGAAAAGCTCTGGGAGATTTATTTTCCATTAAATATCAGATTTTAAGTTTTAGGAATCAAGTTTGATCCTTTCTTAATGATTTACCATAGTTTTTTTTTTTCAAATTTTTTAGTATAGGTGAAAATACAGTTTCAAAAAAAAGTGTCAAAAAATCATCTTGCCCCCACGATGGGGGCAAGATGATTTTTGCTTGGGGGCAAGATGACCTTTGATATTGATGAGGAGAAGCTTTTAAAATGTGAGTAGTTTTTTATATATTATTATTGCTTGATAAAATAAACAATTCAATCTCGTTAAATTATTTTTATTTATACATCTTACAGACATTCATTCACCCACGGAAAATAAGCTTTGTGATTTTTCAAGTATCTGAAAAAAGAAAAAGTAAACAAAATATGTCAATATGGTGAGGTAAGTAATATTTTAATATCATTGATTGCATATATTGATTAAAATAGAGCAAAAAGCTTTTTTACATTATTTTATGAACGAAAAATCACATGTAAAAGGTCTTCATAAAAATTCGTCATCTTGCCCCGCAATGAGTCATTACGCATTTCAACTAATTATAAGGGTTCTAATTAATTAATATATGCAATCAATGATATTAAAATATTACTTACCTCACCATATTGACATATTTTGTTTACTTTTTCTTTTTTCAGATACTTGAAAAATCACAAAGCTTATTTTCCGTGGGTGAAAAATTATAACAAAAAGCTTATCATTTTTGTTTTTGTTCTCGTACACGGAGTTTTCAACGAAACTGGATAAAACCTTGTAGTACTCATTTTTTTTAAGGTCTCTTCACAACATGATGAACCACTATTGCCAACTGTTTTTCATTTGTGAAATAAAGCCAAAAGTCATCTTACCCCACACAGTCATCTTGCCCCCCTGTACTCTACTGGTCATTAACTAACCCTTCACATGAAGTTTGACTTTTTTAGGTCGATTTGGTAAAGCGATATGGAAGATTCATGAAATTTCCTGCAGCAATTTCCTCTCCAAAAGCGATTTTTTACTCCAACTCTCCTCTAAATGCAACTGAGAAAATGAAATGAAGGAAGGTCACAGGTCAGTCACCTGGACTCATTTTGTCATATTCTCCTCTCGAACATCATGTATGGAGATGAACTGAGGATATAGTGTACTTCTTATCCCCAATAATCATATATTATCAATATTTTCAACAATTTGAAGCTCCTCAATCTCCACTCAAATTTTGATGATTCGCCATTTTGAATCCATTTTGATCCAAATTCAAAACGTCATATTCTGGTCACCAAATAACCCCACACACGAAGTTTCACCTTTTTAGGTTGATTTGGTGAGGAGATGTGCAAGATTCAAGAAATCATAACTTAAAACTTCCTTAAAAAACCGGTTCTTGTTCCAACTCCCCTCAAAATACGCTTAGGAAACTGAAATTCGGGTATGTTGGTGTCCTTGACTTGAAAACAAAAAATTTAATGTATCTGCCCTTTTTCCAACCACACTAAAAATTTGAGTGATCCGCCATTTTGAATTTTTTTGAAAAATAAATAAATAGTGTTGTTAGATTTCTAAGAGTAGTCTCTCACCAAGTTTTGAGCAAACTGGAAAAATAAAATTTATGTACCAAAAAGTTGGACATTTACCACATGATTACAAATAGTCTGAAACTTAAAGATTCGAAGACCCCATCCTTTCTTGCCTTCCTTTCTTCCTTCCCAAATCAAATAGGCTGTAATAGCTATCGTTGTTAAATTAAAAACTCAGCTAAAATATTACATCTTCTGAGGTTTTGATAAAAGTGAGAGAGCTAATACAGCCTACCTGATTAAAGAAGGTGCCTGCGAGAGTGAAGGTTTTCATATCTTTGCGTTTGGGGCCATTTGGAGTACATACTTCAATCTTCAACATTTGTATACACATACAGGGTGTTCAATTTCTATGTAACATCCTTAATACTACACAGAAGCACACTCATGTGACACTTATGTATGATAATTTGCCTACCTTGATGACTGAAGGGGCGGTAATACAGAAATTTTGAAAATAAAGGTTGTTCTTATGCGGTCGCACCTACCCAAATTATATACATGTATGGCGGCCTACTTGCTCAACAAATTGAAGGGGTTGAGATACGTTGGGTTTAAAAAAAAAGTAAGCAGCCATGCCGCATTACTGGAGCTGAGTGTCTAACTGGGGCTTGTTTGGGGTCACATAACCCACTCATGTGTGCAGGTCACATCCAGTGCAGAGTCTGAGCCCCCCACCATATCCCCTCAGAAATCACCTAAGAACTTGAATTTACGATATGTAGCCCTTCTCATCAAACAATAATCATACGAAACCAAATTTTTCGAATTTTCAGCGATTTGAGGCTATTCAAACCTACTTTTGAATTCATTTTCGATCAGTTTTGAACCGAGGTTAAAGTATATTTGATCTTTCTACGTCAATCTGCTAAGAAGATATGCAAATTCATAAAATTTCTCGCTATCCTTTCCCCACCGAAAGCCATTTCTTATTCGAACTCGCCTCCATTTCAACTTAGGAGACCTAAATGAAATCGTCTTAGTCCAATGGGGGCTCACATTCATTATCTGTTACCATAAACAAAGATCTCACCCCCACATTTTGAGTACAATAACCCTTCCTACTTCCTTCCAACATCACGTGAGAAGATGAATTTGAGTCCTCATTTATCAAAAACCTACTCAAGCTTTCTTGAAATTTCGGCCGTCCGCCATTTTGGATACATTCAGACCCAAATTCAAGCAATCAAAATATGTTCTTAAATTAATTCTACATATAAACTTTGAACATTCTGGGTGAATTCGATGAAGGAATATGGAGGTTTCAAAAAATTAATCTGTTCACATTTTCCCTCAAAAAACATTTCTTTGCTCGAACTCTCCTCCAAAGTCACTGAAGGGGCTAAAATTGGAATATGTAAGCGACTTGGGCTAACATTATCATATGACAACACAATCGAAAATTTTGGTCCCTTCGTTCACCCTCACCACATTTCAAGAACAATAACCCCTCCCACTCCCCTCCAACTTCATGCATGAAAATTAAGCTAGCATACAGTATAATTTTCATCACCGGCAATCGTAAGAGTCCGCATTTATCAAATCTGAGGCTAGCCTTCCTCAAATCTTAAAGAAGCGCCATTTTGAATTCTTTTTGACCTAAATCGGAGAGTTCATATTTTGGTCTCAAACTTACCTTACATTATTTAAGAAATTTCATGACTCAAAACCTCCTTAAAAAACGTTTTTTTGGCCCAACTCCGCTCAAAATGTACTAACTGGTACTTTATAGTCGTTTGTACAGTATGGCCTTGATTCGAATTCCTTAGAAATGGAGACAAAATATGCCTAATTTTTACCTCACGCGAGTTCCCAAAATACCACAATACTGCTTCATTATGACGTCACTACGCTACAAGCGGAAAAAATTCGTAATTTGCGAACCACCGTGAAATAGAAATTCGACATGTTTTGTCTCCTGAGTTGTATGGAACTCAAATCCAACCTATACTATGCACAATAATTGCACATATGCACATGACCGACACATTACTCATTTATTATTCATTTTTGAAAAAATATAAAATTTCAGGCTTTTTCGTAAAAATTGAAAGAAATATTTTTTAGATAAAATTATTTCTATCTCAAAATAATGAAAAATATTTTTTTATGAAAAAAAACATAAAATTTGAAAAAAAATTTTGAACTACCCAAAAATCAATGTTTTTGAAAATTTCCCATTTTTAAAAATTTTACTTCATTTTGAACGTTCATTTTGGATCCATTTTCGATTTATTTCCAACCAAATTCAATGTGGCACATTCTGGTCTCCAATTAACCTCACATACAAAGTTTGACCTTTCTAGGTGAATTTGGTGGGAAATATGGGAGATTTACGAAATTTCTTCATTTATTCTCCCACCAAGAAATCTTTTTTTTTGTTTCAACTCCCCTCTAAATTCACCCAAGTGGCTAAATTTAAAGTATATCAGTTATTTGGCCTCACTTTATAGTATGATAGCACAACTAAAAATTTTCCGCATTTCGTTCACTACCACCATACTTCGGGGGATAATAATCCCTTCTTTCCCCTCCAAAAACACGTGTGAAGGTTAAATTGACATAACGCATACTTCTCACGCATTCATTAATTATTTGTTTGAATATCAAAAATTAAGGCTTCTTCAAAAAAAAAAATTAAGATCCTTAAATTTTGAAAAAAAAAGTAGTAGCTTAAAATATTTATAAACTTACTTCGATAAAATAAAACTTCAACCATAAAAAAATTTCCAACTGCCAAAAATCGATGTTTTTGAAATTTTTCAATTTAAAAAAAAAATTACTTCATATTGAACTATATTCTCAATTTCCATCCTCCCAGAGACCCATCTCCCTTTTTCCAAAAAATGCAAAATTAATCCCATCTAAATTACACCAACACGTAACGCTATCGAAAGCGAGAAAAAATTCCCTTCTAATAGATAAACAGACGATTGAAATCGGCGACCCGAAAAAATCAATAAATTCTTGACGGAAAATTTCGCCATAACGTTCACAGTACACGTTTCCGCGTCCTCGTTCAAAAAATCCGCAACAGATATTCATCAATCGACGACGAACATGTGCGATGTAAAAATACCATAACGAGGGCGAAGCATTAGGTATATAAAGAAGGGGCTAATAGAGTAATCTTGGAAATCGATCCGGATAAACTAGTTTCTAATGAAAGAAACGGAAACTCATCGCAATACGTACGAACACAATTACCAGAAATCTGGCAACGTCGAATCTGCATACTGTTTTGATATTAATACGAGGAAAGGAAAAAATCAACTAGTAAAATTTTCCTTCGCATTATCCACGTGAAACCCGTTAGCAAATCGATATGCAAAACCAGGGCATAATTTTCTGGCAAATATATCATGCCACACACCCCCCTCGCATTCGAATAAAAACGAAAATAAGCATCAGCGTACCACGATTACACGAAACAATCGATTAATTTCGCTCATTCGTTTGTACGAGAAAATGAGCGAAAAAATAAAAACTCTCGAAGGAGGAGAAAAGACGCTGACGAATCGCTGATTTGGGCAGGTAAACATCGCATCGAAAACCTCAATAACGAAGTCTCGTCGTCAATATGAATTTCAACTTGAATACAGAAGAAAGAGAAGGATTAAAATTCCTCTCACCAATTTACCTACGTACTTGGTACGCATGCGTTGTGGTATTTTAAAGTGTTCATGTGTATGATTAGGTTTATTTAAGAGCACGTATTCGTACTAGGCAGATACAGTTCATAGTACGTTTATATGTTCCCGTAAAAACTAACCGATTCGTAGGCAGCCTATTTACTTAGATTGTTATTTCGGAATTTTAAATTTCGAAGAAAGAACAAAAACACAACGTAAGCAGCCACGCTGTATTAATGGAGCTGAATTTTTTAACGAGGGCATGTTAGGAATTGCGAGCGATGTTAATTTCTTTATACTCACACCGAGTACCAATGCTGGAAACTCCTACTTATCCCCTCCAAAACCACTTGAAATAGCGTACTAACAATATGGTATTTTATTCCTTGCAACCAGCAATCAAATGATTCAATGACAGATTTGTAAGAACGAGGGTTAAGACATCACGTTTCCGGGTTTCGTTTCTAAAATTAAATATCGTTCGTGAAAAATAAAAAACGTAAGCAGCCATGCCACATTACTAGAGCTGAGTTTTTAATTAAGGCTCGTTTATAAGTAAACTTTCCCAGCTCATGGGTCACATTCGTTACAGAATATAAGCCCTACCCACCCTCTTACCTTTCAAAAATACACACAAAAATTATTTTGAAATATGTGGTATTTTTTATCCCTCAAGAATCACAGAAACCCGTACTCTTCAAATTTTCATAGCTTGAGGCTTTTCAAACCTACCGAAAATTTTGGTTTTCCGCCATTTTGTAGCAATTTTTGATTGACTTTTAGGTAAATTCAAAGGCCCATATTCTAGTGCGCCAACTAAGCTCGCATACGAAGTTTGACCTTCTTAGGTAAATTTGGTGAGGAGATATGAGAAATTTACGAAATCTCCTGATTCACCCCCCTTTCTCCTCTACACAATAAAAAAAGTTTTTTTCCAACTCTCCTCGAAACTCACTGAGGTGAATAAATTTAGAATATGCTTGTTACTCGGACTCACTTTATAGTATGAAAAAGTATTGAAAAATTTTTCACATTCTGTTCCCTCGCGCCACATTTTGAGGATGATAACCCCTCCTCCACCCTTCCAACATCATGTATGAAGGCTAAACTGACATACAGGAAACTTTTCATTATTAGTAATCATTTGAGTACACATTTATCGAATCTCACCTCTTAGAGGATTCTTAAGCCTTCCTCAAATTTCGATCAATCGCCATTTTGAATCAATTTTGCTTGAAATTTGAGCAGTCATTTGGTTCTCGAATAACTCCGCATAAGAAATTTTACCTAGTTAGTTCCATTTGGTGAGGACATATGGGAGATTTAACAAATATCATGACTCAAAACTTCGTCAAAAAGCTGTCTTTTACTTTTACCCTCTCCAAATTCGCTTGGGAAGCTGATATTTGAATATTTAGTTATCCTTGACGCATTACTTTATATGAAACCACAAATGAAAATTTTCGAGTCATTTGGCCTCTTTCCAGCTCCCCTTCAAATTTGAGGGAACCGCCATTTTGAAAAGAATACAAGAAAAAAACGAAAAAGTTTTTTCCCGTATTTTTACAAAACTTTTCCAACAAAATGAATAAGAGATGCGAAGAAAATTGAACAAAAAAAAAGAAAGAAAAAAAAACGAATAAAATAATTAAGTTTTTATGCATATAGTAAAAAAATTTTGATACAGAATACAGAAATTTTGATATCGATATTTTCTATCGATACATCGAAAAATCGATGTTTAATGAGCATCTTGATGTTGATTATCGATATATTACAAAATCGATATTCAATGAATTACTTCATTTTGATACTCGATATTGATATTTTTTCGATATTTCGATATCGATGAAATATCGAAAGTTTTGAAATTCGATACGTTCCACGTATCAAGTTATTTAAATTTTGATACCGATAGCTTTGTAGAAAGATTTTGATATTTTCCCATCTTTACTTTCTTAAAAGTTCATTTCAGTCGATGATTTCGAAGATTAATCGATATTAAACTTCTATTCACAGTTATCAAATTAATCAATCATTAGCTATAATAATTAAACTTGAAAAAAAAAGAGACGGAAAAAAAGAATAAAAATAATAATAAAAGTTTTTGCGCCAAGTAAAAAATTTTTGCAAAAAATATCGATACCTCCGAAGTTCTAATATCGATACGAAAAAATCGATATTTAATGAACTTCTTCATTTTGATACTCGATATCGATATTTTTCTTTCGAATATCTACAATACAACCGAAATATACATATCAGAGGACTCCAACCGCCCCCCCCCACTCTAGCCTAATTTCTAAAAAATTAGTTGGGCCGTAATAGCAACGTCTTTTATTGAAAATTCGGCTAAAAAGAAGTAACATCATAGTTTATAAAATTATCCCCTTCCCACAAAATGGCTACTTAATTCCAGGAATATAAATAAAAG
Organism: Phenacoccus solenopsis; assembly: GCA_009761765.1. NCBI lineage: Eukaryota > Metazoa > Arthropoda > Insecta > Hemiptera > Pseudococcidae > Phenacoccus > Phenacoccus solenopsis. The sequence continues at coordinate 11,964,570 of CM019756.1, forward strand.
AAATAATAAAAAAATAATGAAATATAATAATAAAAAAAAAGTAAAAAAAAATTGAAAAAAATTGATTTTTAATTTTAAGAACAAATCATAAAACAAAATGGGAATAGTAAGGTGAAAAATCCGAAAAAACAAAAAAACAAAAACAAAAAATACAAATAAAAAATCGAAAAATTGTGAGTTTCGCTGTTTAATAATGCTTCGTTACTTCACCACAGTGAGGTAGGTAGATCTATAGGTAAAATAATAAAATTCAAAAAACATCAAAAATAAATGTACAAAATTATCATTAAATTATTTTTTTTTTCAAAATGCGTTACTTTGTACACTCGATGCATTGAAAAATCAAAAATAAGGTAAATTTTTCGACCATTCCTTAAGAAAAGTATAACTAATCAATAAACATTGTAAGATAATAAAAAAAGTCAGTTTCTACGATGACCTTCGATTACGTTCGGTTTCCATTTGCAATCTCCAAGAGTCAAATACAAATACGTTTCAAATAAATACACAAGACAGACCAAAACGCCAAGGTATTACGCCATAGCGAATGCGAATTTCGTAAAAATTTGCACAATGTGTCATGAAAAGCTCTCGATCGATTTCCTCTCTACAAACAATAATACAGGATGGCATATTTCAGAGGAAATATTTTAATCGCATATGAGATCGCATCGGTGAGAAAATAAATAGAGAATTCAACTAATTAAAAAATGGGTGGGTGAAAAAAAAAATCGCCAAGATTTTAATAATTCTTACATCAGCGATGCTTTAAATCAATATTCGCCATTTTACAATACCCATATACATGACGTAGGGCAATTAAAACCTTGATAGTGAAATTACAAAACGAGAATCATACTACAGAATTGAATGAATATTAAAACAGTCGAGAAAATTTCACGCATGTTATAAAAATAATTCTAGTAACGACGAAACTGGTATAAACGCGACCACAAAGACGTTGAGAAATGGGAATTGGGAATAGGTCTGAACAAAGCAATCCACCGCCAATTTCATTAGAAATCAAGTATTTCGCTTACAATGTACTCGTTAGACGCGAGCATCGAGCAGAACGTGTAGTGTACACGGTGCTTTTGGGGGAGTATATCGCATCGAAATTTTCGATAGCTCGCTACGTGTGATAATTTCTCCTAGGGCATCCGTTAGCGAAGTTCAATTCGTGAACGGAAATGTTGAAGACATTGAGTGAAAAAAAAAAGAAGAAAAACATTAATAAACAAAAATTAATAACTTGACCCTACTCAAATGACAATAACATCTAGGTGGTAGGTATACGCGCATAAACAGACGAACGAGTTTTCAATGCACCGCGCACATATTTGGTGCTCGCACACGTACAAAAACACTGTCTCCCCCTAGGACTTTTTCAATTCACAAATTACCTCCATGGCCAACCGATATGGTCGAACTTCACATTCGAAAAATACATTCGTCGAGGCGTGGTTGAGACGGGTTACGTCGAAATAAGCAGAGAAAAACGTATCACGTTGTAATGAAAATTAACTAACATCGTAAAAGTAAATCATTCCAAATGGAAGTAAATTTCCAACTTTCTAAACTCATTCGAACAATTTACAAAACTGATGGAAAAAGGCAACAAATAGCGTAGCACTGAAGCCATGAAATTACTTTAATCATTAAATTTTTCTTACTTAATTAGTCTCCAAACTACAATATCGTTAATTAGTAATTACATGCGATAAAAAAAATAACTTTACCTCTCCATGAATATCACCCATACGGCCATCGGGTGTATTTTCTGGTAAAATGTATAAACGTAAACTAGCCAAAGCTTTATCACAATTCTGATCCTGCCATAATAATCTTAATTCACCGATACTAATTAAGTCCGAATCATTCCATAATTTAACGAAGAAGAATTCATTAATCGTTAAGATGTTTGTGACACCGTTCTTTGTGTACTTGAACGCTTTATAAAATGTATATGGTCCTCGAACAGCACAAGGGGCTCCAATTAATTTATAATTTTGCTCCATTTCGATTGTTATTAATCAATTAAATATTATCACCAAACTTAACCAAACATTTCACCGAAACGAATTTCAACTTTAAGCTATTTCTGCCAACGGTAATGAAAAACATGATTCAAAAATATAAAACTCGAGATACGCAATCAATTAAATATAAGGCAAAATAAAAAACACTCCGACACTATTGCATTTTTAATCAAAACTCAGATATTTCACTGTTAGATTTACTTCGTTTTACTGCACGATCACGTAACTTTCGAAATAAATCAAAGATTTCAATGATAAATTCATTTGCATTTAGTAATCATCAAATTTTAAGTAAGCACGATGACTCAAAATTTTCTACCTTCATCCTTTTCAAAAGTACACACTGCTGCAATCTTATTCTCATGTATTTGTATGTGTATTGACAACAAAAATAATTACCTATGACGTCACAGAAATATTTTCGAGAGACTATCGCTAACAACTGTGACGCTAGGTTGCCTATCAAAAACATCGGAAATTGGTGGGTGAACGTCCGTTTTGAAAAATTACGGTTTGTGATTCGTTCGTATTTTCGTGACGTATTCAACATTATCCAATAACAACGAAGGAAAGTTGTAAGTCAGCGTCGATTGGTTCGTTTATGATTTAATATGATAGGTAATCGCGATTTGGGTTAAAGTTTCAATTTTAATTTGGAGAAAAAAATTAAGACTAAGAATTTGTATTAAAATTTTAATTTTAGCATTCATAAATCTCACAAAAAATGATATCAAGTTAGTAAAAATTTGAAATATCATCTACATAAATTATCCGATAATATAATGCATTTTTCTTTTCTACGAATGGCGAAATGAAAGTATTATCTGTAATGCCTCGGGGACACTCTTTTCAGAAGAATCTTTTTTTAGAATGTATAAAGCTTCAAATATAATCATGTAAAATGTATTTTAAACGTACAATATTCTAGATGTAATCATAAATAAGAAATGGAGCATGCCTTTATTATTCACGCACAAATCAGTCATCTCGTACTTTGGAAAAATTATACTGTTTCACTTAAATGACCAATTTGTCGTGAAATTTTCATTTAGAATCGTAAAATCCTACAAAAAATGATATATAATTGCTGAAAACTTAAAATTTCATTCATAATCCAATCGTGATAAAAATTTTCCGATTTTTATCAACAAATGAAAAAATATCTGTAATAAAAAGTGTCCCCGAGGGACGGTCCTTTTCAGAAAAACCGGTCCCTCCCACTTTGGAAGATTCTATCATTATTTTTTAAATGTTACTATTTCACTCGATTTCTATCAAAATGCTAATGAAAGAAAAAATGTAGGAAATTTCCCATGAAAACTTTTAAACGTCTTTAGGGCAGTAAAAAGCAACTGCTTTCATCATTACTTTTTGATAAACAATTTTTTTTTTTGCCATTTTCGATCGGTATAAAACAACGATGGAATGAGTATCGAACAAATATATAAAAAAAACGAAATACATATTCAGATTTAGGCTAAAAAACAACAACCATATTCATATAATTTAAAATGCATAAATATTTCATAAATAGTATTTATATCACAAAAGGCAAATTTAATTATCAACTTTAGTTCACTAAATAATAGCGTACTGTTCATATAGTAACTTTCTTATTTTATAATAATTCTCGCTGAGGCAACCCTCCAAAATGACTTTTCCAGTTTCAATCTGTAAAGATGAGGATAAAGGTTAACAATGCGATTATTATAGATAATAAAAGTACGCGATTACGCAAATGAATCATCTTTCATATCTTAAATGACTCCAATTTTACAAGCTAACTTACTCTGCGCACAGCTACAGTTCCATTACAACAGTATAAAACACCGCCTAGTACATCCGTTGGAATTTGATTTTTAGTTAAAACTTGTTTAAAATCTGATAACTTTAATTCATTGATAAATATAGGCTGATGGCCGGTTATCTAGAGACAAAAAAGGTAGATCATTAAATCTAAACGAAGTTGGTAATTTATAATGAGGAAAAATTATGATTACCTCATTCACCGGAATTGGTTCCAAATTATAGATATCGTCTTCAGGCATTTCTTCGTCTTCTTCTAAAATTCGAGAACAAATTCAAGCATAACTTTATTTCTAAACGAAGAGAATTTTTATAAAAATACAAACTTACGAGCATTTTCTTCGTTGGTTGACTTATCTTCAGTTTTAGCTTCGCGTTTTTTACCTTTTGTAGAAATTCTACCATTTAACCACGTTAATTCGGCATCTTTACCCATTTTGAAGTCCAACGATGACAACAAAGCATCGGTTAATCTAACCTTTGATAAAAATTTAATATAAATGTTGAAAGTTTTAGAATAATGAATTAATAAGTGAATAAAATTATACTTGATAAATATGAGTTTCCATTGTAACATCAATTATATCGCCACATTTCGGAGCGTAAATCTTGGCGTCGATGTATTGTTGAACATGAGAAAAAATTGATTTAGTACTTTCCTCCGAGCCTCGAACCAAAATCAGTCTTCTTGGTTTCATGTTAGTGATGATTTTTTGAATAGATTCGCCATCCGAACGACCTTCGAAATCTATAAACTGAACTTGAGCTTCAACGGTAATAGATCCAGTAAAAGATATGCATTTGGTGGGTACTTCGTTAATGTCAACTGAAAATTAAAAAAAAAAAGTAAGCAACAATGCCCAATTATCGAAGTGGAATTTATAACTGGGGCTTGTTTAGGTGGGTAAATAACGTTCCTAACCCCTTCATGACTACAAGCCAAACCCAACACCAAATTTTACCCTATCCTTTCCAAAACTACTAAAAAAGTTGAATTTAAAATATATAGTACAATCATACAAGTTTATATCAATAACATTGTGAGTTATTTGAGGCTCCTCAAGCCATGCACAAAGTTTGACAAATTAGCATTTTGATCCAAATTCAAAGGTTCGTATTTTCATTCCAAATTAAGCTTACACACAAAGTTTGACCTTTCTAGCTTGATCTGGTGAGGAGATATGGTAGATTAAACAAATTTAATGAATCAAACTTTCCTCAAAAAGCCATTTTTCGTTCCAACTCAGTCCAACTGCACTTGAGAAGCTGAAATTTAGATATGTTGGTATTCTTGACTCACTCTTACTTACGAGATTGAAACAAAAATGTTGAGCCTCTCCCCTCTTCTCCGCTCAAAATTTGATTGATTCATCATTTCGAGATGAATTGAAAATGCAAACTGAGTATTCATATGAAGACTCTCTCACCAAATTTTGAGCGATTTTCATCCATACCCGCCGGCGTTATACACGAGAGGAAAAAATATAATATGAAAAGTTCGTCATTTTCTATATGATTACAAATAGTCTGAAACGCAAAGAAATAAAGACCGGGAGCCCAACCCCACCTTTCCAAATGAAGTAAGCTATGATAGCTGGCGTTTCGAGTTGAGAACTCAGCTAAAAAAATTAAATCAAGAATTTTCTCGACATAAATGGCATTTTTCAGTTCATCAAACTTACTGATCATTTCTTCATCGTCTGCTAAATTTTTATCGTTCAAATCATGTCCAATATCAATCATTTTGAAATCCTCAGGCCTATGGAGAAAAAAATCAGTAGTTATTTCATCGAATATTTTGCACGATTAAAATAGTCGCTTACCTGATAATTTCACCGTAATCGTCGTATTTAATCTTCTCCTCATAAAATGGAAACATCGGGTATCGCTTTTTATTAGATTTAAAAAATCCCCCTTGCTGTTTTTGCGTCGAAGATTTAATCATCAAATCGTGTTTGCCTTTCACTACATTCATCATATCATCGTCTTCGGAATCTGAGCTCAATTCAATGAAGCTGAGAACATCATTGATAAAATAATTTATTTATTTCGAATATCGAATAAAATTTAAATACCAAAAATTTCGATATACTTACTCGCTACTGCTTTTCATTTTGTTAAATGTTTCCTGTTTTTCTTTCCTCTGATATTCTTGTAATTCTGCTCCTTCTAGTCTGACCCTTCTTTTCACAAGCAATTGTATAGTTTTATTCGAATCATTTAATTCTAAAAGTTGTCTAGCTAAAGTTCCAGGGGGAGATCTAAAAATAAATTGGATTTTAAATAATAATTTTAAGATTACGTTAGGGTAAGGAAAATCATACCTATTCGTAATTATAATACTGTTGGCAGCTTTAGGAGCCCATTGAAGAAATAATTCGCGTGAAAATCCGCATTCCATATCCGGCGTACTGGCCAATACTACCTGTATATTAAATTTACAACGAATGCATAGAAATTATTTTAAATCAAAATAATATATTACAAAAACTCACTTTGGGTGAGGGAACTTTATTGAGTTCTGCCAGACTGTGGCACAGTTGAACGTGTTTAAATTGAAAGGGATTATTTCGAGCTCCTTCAAAAGATTTCATCAATTTGTCACTCATCCACTCGATCTATTTACAAAAAGTAAGGATTTAAAATTGAACATGGGACAAACACCCGAAACGAAAAATAGATCTATGAACCTGGGATTTGGCAAATTCTACAACATTATAGCTGACATTATTTAGTAATGCTAATGAATAGGCAATAAGTCCGGAATCTTTATTTCTCCACAGTTGATCTAACATATGAATTAATTCTAAGACACGGCCAGCTGTATCTACGGCGATCAATACGTTACCACCTCCTCTGAGTGTCTGTAGTATATTGGCTGAAATGAAATAAAATTTAATTTAATTCAACCAAATTTGATATTTAATTCAACGTGAGTAGTATTTGGGCTTACTCATCAATTTTTCGTCTCGAATGCGTCTACGGGCTTGTTGATAAACTGCATTGAAGGTATCAGTGATCAGTAAAGATGGCCTGGATATCTTTTCTAATTCGCAACCATTCAGATGACGTTCCTTTTTGTGGTTATAATCAACAGCGTAAATAATATCCTCTTCGCCAACTTTAACGATTTTCCATATACTGCCTCCTAACATATGTCCCGCAGGAAGAGGAGTTATGGTAATACCGTAACCTTTACCTGAACATACCGGTATACATTTCAATGCATTCATTTGAAGTAATTACTTAATTTATATTCTTCCTCACCTTTTAAAGCTACGCTTTGGTGATATTTCAATTGAATAATTTTATCAAACGCGGCATCAACATCATCCAAAGTGAACAGATCGAAATCTTCCATATTATGTCGAGACTAAAAAAGTGTTTTATTAATATCAAATAATTTGAATAACATATTGCTTTGACTGTATTTACCTGATATAAATCGTACATGAACATTTGTCCCATTTTATATACCGGTATGGTAGCATATATTGGACAGCTCAGGCCGCATTTACCAACAATATATGGTAACGCACCTAAATGTAGAACATCGGGATACGACAAAAGCACTGCATCTATTTGAGGTATATGCCTACAAATTTGAAATTGTTACGCTTTTGCAAATTATATTTAGCTTGAGGAAGAATTATAAATACTTTTTCAATTCTTTCATGAAATTTTCGTCGAAAGTTTCGTTCCATCCGCAATCGAGAAGGAAACGAAATTCGTCCAATTGAAGAATATAGCATGGAGGAGATTCATCCATAGCGCCGGAAAGCGCGTGAACTTTTATTATTGATGTCATAGTGATTGAAAGGAATGATGCATTACTCGTTTATGTGAAAGTAATTGAAATTTTCAACGATGATTATCCATGAATTACGCTTTATGAAAAAAAATGTGCAAACTGAAAACCCGGTAAAGTGAAATGTGAAATATAAACATAATGCGTGGGAATTTTGTCATAGATAACAGACTGCTTACGTCATATTGAAATTAACCAATCACCAATGCAGTTGTGACTTGAAATAGGTATGAACAGGACGAGTGTAGGTATTCAATTTGTAATGATTAAAATTTATTTTTAAAAATTTGTCATTGTGAAGAATTTTGTAATTTTTCTTTCACTACAAAATATGATTCTACAACCACATAGAAACTAAAACATTTTTTCAAAAATTCGGTAATGAACCCTTCAACAATAAAAATCATAAATTTTCGGAATAAAGTCTCAATCGCCTCATCCAAAGTTAGTACCTCTTAATATTCTTATCATTATAATAATAATATCATAATTATTTGTTCACAAACTGAATGATTTCGTTCATACAATTTTTTGAAAATTCATTCCAATTTTCAAGATTTCCTATTGTATATATTTATTTTTCTTACATAATTGTGAAATAAGATATAAAATCATCTATTCAAATTAAGGTGGTGCTTCGGAAAATAAGTAGGTAATATCGAAAAAGTTGATTTTAAAATAAAGAAATGAAAAAATAGAAAAAATAAATGCTAAATGCCCTCAAACAAAGTCTCTAAAACAATATATTATAATTTCAAATTATTTCGTTGCGTTATTTTTGAGAAAAACACTGCTAATGAAAATTATATCCTATTTTCATTGGCAGTGTTTTTTCTCAAAATAACGCAACGAAATAATTTGAAATTATAATATATTGTTTTAGAGACTTTGTTTGAAGGCATTTAGCATTTATTTTTACAATTTTTTCATTTTTTTACTAAAAAAACAACTTTTTCGCATTCACCAACTTATTTTCCGAAGCACCGCCTTAAGAGAAAACAAAAACCAATATTTCACCTCACCTATTTTATAGACCAGTATGAATTCAATTGTTTTTTTTGAAAAACGATGCGAAACCGTGATAGAAGGTTGCAAATAGATTGCGTATGAAAATAATTTTAGTCTATCTACTCTTTTGGTCACTAATGCATTCAGAGCATTTTTTGGTCTGAGCTAGAAAGAGAAGTCATGGAACTGGGACTTGACTTAGCATCTAGGTACCTATTTTCATAAGATGCAAGATTATTGAGTATGTTTTATACTCTCACTTAATATAGTCATAAAAAATCAGAATTTATTCTGCTGAACGCTTGAAAATTGATTTTTGTAAAATTGTTGGGCAAGGATAGTGCCGGAAAGCCCTCCAGAGAGCTAATGATTCCTGAGATCAAAATTTTATTAATTTTATATTTTTTAACAATTTTCTAAAAATTAATTTTTTAGTCATATGAATGTATACAAAATCCTCAAATCACATTGTGTACTTTCAAAATGAAAAAAAAATTGCATACAATTTTTTATTATTATTTAAGTATTCTAAAAATATCTTTAATTTTAAGAAACGCGGCCTGTTTCCTGAATTTTCACATTATACCATCGAATTGAACATACTATATTAATGTTTACAATTTATCGATATAGGAAGTATACGTAACATAAATTCAATTTTTTAGGATTACAAACATGCTATTAATCGGTACAATAGAAAAATGTCTCCCCAACGCACGCAGCATATGTGCGGAATAATCGGTATTTTGGGAAGCCATTAATACCTGAGAATACAAAAAATACGTTGGTGTTACCTACTCTTCGTGAATACCTATTGAAGATATTATTAGAAGTCTTGAACTCTGAGAAAAAAGGTAATTTTTTTCGCTTAATACGAGCATACTACGAATTTCTCAAAAAATAATTTTTTTCCAATTAGAAACAAAAAATAATAGAAACTATTACTCCATTATGAGAGGGGAAATATAAACTTGGGGAACTGAAATTTGTTCACATTCTATTAGGGTTGTTTGTAACTTTCCATCAAAAACCCGCATCGATTTTTGAAAAAAGTAAAATTCGTTCCTCCCTAGCGTACACTACAGATAGAATAATGCCAAGTTTTCTTAAGTAGGAAAGAAAAAAATCGAATAATTTACGAGCTTCTTAAGAAAACGATTTCGAATAAATTCTCATTGTTCTAATATCATATCACTACTATTTTCAAGGAACGCTAGCAAAATCATTGGTATAATGAAAGAATTTGACACTATGCAGTTATGCTTCGTAGTCAATATTTTGCCACGTGAATTGTCGACTCATAATTTCTTGAAAAATTTTTCGTAAAGAACCATTAACGAATGACGCATTGAGAATTGGCTGTTATTTTTTATTTGATAATAATATCGCAAATTTCTTAATTTAGGTATCTTGATGAGGTAAAATATAAATGAATAAAACTCTGCGCATTCAGTACTATATACCTTGAAAATTAGAACATATTCATAGTAATTTATTCAGGAATTAATTTTTTTTTCATTTGATATCATTAAATGAACTGAAAATATATTTTTTTGGAATAGTAATAGTTATACGCATATTGTAGCTAAATGGAGTTAAATTGAATGTTAATATAAGTACCTACACTACAATTGTAAGTAAACATGTACCTAGCTACCTACTCAAACAAAAATCTTTTCATCGATAATTTGTTCACTACTTTCATACGTTGTTATTCAAATTGAATATATGTATTCAGAATACCTCAACCTATTTGAAAATAAAGAAAAAGGGGAGGGGGAAATGTTGAATATTTTTCAAATTGATTTTTCTACACCAAGTAAATTCTGCTGCTACATGCGTCGGTGTTGAAAAATAAAGAAAAAATAATCGCGTGTTTAAATTTGGTAATAACCTATAAGTATGTATTCATTACTATGGCTTCGTTTATTCGTTTTTCATCAGTTAGGTTATGGTTTTTACCATAAAGTCTATACATTTTTTTCTAATTCAAGAGGTAGAAATAAATATGAGGATTAAATTCCTAATTTTACTGCTTAAGAAGTAAACATTTTTTTCGAAAAAATTTCCATCATTCGAAAAGAATTTTTAGCTAACACCAAACAAGAAATACCAAACTAAAACTTGAATTTTCCAATTGTACAACTTTACATATGTACCTACTACCTAGCCTACCTACTAAGATATTATAGAATGAAGACAATACAGAATCTCTTAATTGTTTTAATGCTTTTATAATATTTCTGATCAATCCTGAATTTTTACACAAAGTTTAATATAAAATAACTCGAAACGATTAAGGGCCTGGAGTGAAGAAAAAATGAAAATGATTTGAATTTCAGATTTGATAAGCTCTATAGCTTCAACTCGCATGCTCGATTTGAACTAACCCAACACACAATAGACCTTGAACAAATTACGAGACTTCTTACTTTGTGATCATTTCTCCAAAAAACAAATCAACTTATATTTTTTCAAATAACGAAGCTTAAGGTGGGACTGGATAGGGCGATGTACATATAAATTAATACGCATTATTTATACCAAATGATATCTTCTACGATGGTGCATTCCACTCATCGACTGAACAAACATAACAACGTAATCAACGATTTTAGAAGGGCGAAATAGAAAGGTTCTATCAGTTTTTACAACTGTCCAAAGTATTCATTTCTTCATCGTTTCACATTTTGATGCATTAACAAATTATCTACATACATGATTTTTGGTATAAATGACTTCAGATAACGGAGGTCGTTTAATATCAAAAACCATATCCTATTCTACGAAAAAAAAACTATGGTGGGAACAAACAAAAAAGAAGCGAAGAAAAGAAGTTTTGGAAGACCTGACTCATCTTTCTTTTGTTCCATACGGGGATCGAACAATATTTATAACCTTGCCGGATCTTTTGTGTTTTTCACCTAGACTTCTTCCATCCACATTTCACCTTCTTTGTACATTTTTATAATCATTTGGTGGGTATACGTTTTCATAAAACATCGCGATAACACAAAGGTGGAATATCTGATCACAGTCCTTTTTGTCCTGTTTGATGCATATGGAAAAAATTTAGGCGAAATTTGAAAAATATGAACGCATTTTCCATTACATTCTTTTTCCAAAAAAAAAAAAATAGATGTTTATTTATCAGCACGTATACGTTAAAATTAGAAATAAAATTAGCGATCACTTCAAATATTTGGCACAAAATGAGTTTTAAAATGTGTTTTTACTTCTAGTTGAAGTTGAATAGATTCAATCAGTATGCATAGGTTTACAAGATTTTATTATTCACAACAGGGCTGTTGGGCTGCATTGAATTTTCAACCCCCGACCCCTCAAAAAAGATGTGTTTTCGCAAAAATTATAGAAGTACTCGTTCTCACTTTTCCTCAAGCAAGCAGAACTGCAGAAATATATTCATGAGTGCCACGCCTAAGGGTGGATGAGTATTCCACAACAAGTAATTTCTTCCAAGAACCAATAACTTTGACTGGAGACTAATACTTACTGGCTATAATTGCGAAGTGCGGAACATTCATCTCAACACTGAACTTGACTTCAATTCTTTTTCAGTTTAAGAGTCAATCTAAAAATTTGATAGCTCCGGACACTGCAGTATGTATCAAAGCACCTATAGTTGTGAAAGCGGGTTACAACCCTTGACTATACAGTATATGGACCACTCGAACTCCAGTTAGCGCAATGTTATGATATTCAGCCAATATAAATGAAGGTCGCAATTCCAAAAATGAGTCTGCGCATGTATGAACTGACGTTCCTTACCTAAAATGCCTCCCACTTTCGTCCGGCTTTACCCTGCCTTCCAAGCATACGGGAAAACACGACGTTTCAAATGACGAAATTGTGATGCGCAGACGCGTTTTTGGAAATGCGACCTCCATTTAGTTGCGTTATATTGGCTGACTACGTTTCTACAGTTCGAGCGGTCCATATACTATATAGTCAAAGGTTACAACCCTATAAAATCCGAATTCCAGTGTCAAGAATTCATTTCATTGGTCTCAAAGCACACGTGATTTCTGAATTTTCATTGGTTATTGTGAACATTTTCCATTGTGCGCCAAGATCTTGGGTACATGCTTTTTTTTAAAGAAACACATAGTGTAGGCGGTGAGGGGGCTCGAGGTATCTTCATGAAGTAGGTGCTTAGTAAGCCACGAAGGGCCTTAGAGGTGGAGGTAGTACTGGGAGAGACCTCTGGCTTTTTCTGAAATTTTTTTTTTATCAATTTTATTATTGATGAAGATGACTGATTAATATTCGTGAAAAATACCTACCTTTTCCGCTTTTCCCAACTCAAATTTGTACATTCTGATTTAAAATAGAATTTGAGTAGAGACTTGGTGAATGATATTCTCTTGATAAGCACGCATAAACATGTACTCAAATATGAATATTAATAAAGTATACATTTCAATTAAATATTATATTTTGATTCTTGTTCTAATTATATTAATTTCATGTGTTATAATTATACTATACAATTTTTTTAGATATCAAAACTCCTCCGGAAGGCACCTTTGGAAGAGAGCTCTAGAAGTAAAAATACTTTAGTATAACAGGAGGTGAAGGTACCTCCAACCTCTAGCTTCAATTCGTGAAGGTAGAAGTGGCGATGGAGGTAATTAATCCCCTTCTACAGTCCATGCTTTTTTCAAAATTAATCGCATTTTTCATGTTTTGGTGATGTACATTGTGTATCAATTATTGGTGTAGTGTTGCTTTCATCACTCTGCCTTTCTTCGGCATACTTTTCCTTATCAATCTTCTCCCTGATTTGCATATAGTTATACTTCCTTCACCAAAAAATTTACAATATTTGGCGAATTTCATACCGCCATCTTTTGCTTGATCTACTCTTTTCCTTTTACACTTTGATATAGCATCTAAGAGATTATTAGCAGACTTTACTTTCCAAGAAAAGTCCACACTAAAACTTTTACATTCTGTCGATAATGAGGAAGTGTGATTTAACTTGAGGTCATATTTTCTTCTAAAATCATATAAATAAAATACATCTTCATCAGTATACTCGAAATTTTATGAATAGATAGGTGGATATACCTACAACGGCTATAACTCTACAACAAATAATTAGCTTTTAGAATCAATTGAATGTAAACAATGTGATTTGATGTGGGGTTGCATTTTCTTTCAAATCACATAAATAGGCAAATTCCAGTGTATCGACACCATACTTGGAAGATAGGTAGAGTAGGCAGACTTTCAAAAATGAGTAGTTTTTGGAGTCAATTGTGAGTGAGGTAACATGGCGTCACGTAATTTCGAGTTTTATGATATGAAAAACTAGTTAATCTCCCTGCATCAAAAAGAAGAAAAAGTGTTTATTCATTTATCGTACAGCGACGTTTAGCGAGCTTTTTGGTCATTGTCGTTTGTTTTTCTCTGCCAAAATGGCCCCAACATTTGGTCAATTTTGTACCACTGTCTTTTACTCAGTCTTTCCTTTTTCTTTCACATTTACAGAGTATCCATGAGATTATTTTTCAGGCTTGAAATTTCATAATTGCTCCAAAGAAGTGAAGTAAATTTCAATTAAAACTTTATTTCTTTACCTCCGCGTCAACGATGGAAAATATTTTGCAAAAATTACCTCCGGAAGAGACATGTGTGTCATCACTTCTTATAGCATAAAGTGACGTAACTCGCCAGAAAACTCGAGGCAAAAACGTTCAAATTCCGAATTTGTAAGATACAACGATGGCGAATATAGAAATATTAGCAAATTGCCAATACGCCGTGCGATCATAATGGAAACAAATCGGCGACGATTAGAAAATAGTGAAAACGCGGGTAAACCAACATGCCTACGTCACGATATTATTTATGCGAATTTCAGATATAATGGCGCGACGTAATAAGGTGTAATCGTGAAAACATGTTTATGAATGCGATTGCTTAGCCTCCCCATTTTTGCGACAGTCGAAACTCGAAACGGCCACAGCACAGCGGCGAATTCCGCTCGTCTGGTATATTAAATTCTTAGGTGAACAAATTATTTACAGTTTCGCGTTTTGTGGGAAGTGGCGCGGCGGTTTCGAGTTGGGTGGAATTAAGGCTATAGCGGCGCGGAGCTTGGGGGGTATTTAAGATTTGGGAATGAAAGAACCGAAATGGATGTATAGGTAATAATTCGAAACGAGCGAACGCCGATGGGCGCGGAGAGCGAGAGGAAATTATCCGATAAATAAGTTATGGATGAGCGACGAAGGAGCAGTAATGGTTCTAGTCAAACGATATCATGCGGAAAGAGAGAGGCAGGCGTGACTCGTTTTTATTTCCCATTTTAGAAGAGAGCGTAAAATTTAGTTCCGGGTATTTGCTCGGGTACGCGACTTATTCGATCGTAGATCTACACATTGTTCTCAGCTCATGATTTTTTTAACCGAATGGAAAACTCGCACGATGCTAGATCAGTGAACAAAACCTTAGAGTTATTTTTCAACAAACGCGGCTCAACTTTTCGTGCGCGCGATCGGCGAATTTGTGATCAAAGGAGAATTTTTTTCAGCATTGCGTCAGTGTTGCGGGTTAGCGAACGAATCGCCCAACTGTCGACATAGCGCGCGCTGCTTACGTAGCATTCGTCATCTTTTTTTTATTTCTTTTTCTCTCTTTCTCGCTCCACAGGCGAACGGAAACGAAAGGGCAAGGAGGACAGTTAGCGGGAACGTTCAACGAACGAAAAACTCCAGGTGTTTTTTTTGCCCAACAGAGAGCGTTAGAGGAACACGATGACGGAGATAGCGGGTCAGGTGTTGACGGGGGCAGCGGCAGTAACTGAGAAACGGCGTCGTTGCAAGTTCATCGCAGAATGGTGTACGCGGGAGGAATTCTCTCCATGGCTGGCTTGCGTGAACGGCGATCCGCATAAAGCGTATTGCGTACTGTGCGAGAAATTGTTTCCGGTTAGTCACGGCGGTCTGCATGATGTGAAAGCCCACCAAAAAGGCAAAAGACACACTGTCTTAGAACAAGAGGAATTCGAAAAATTTCTGCAATACGGTGTCGGCCATTTTCAACATTTGAAAAATTCTTCCGAACGGAAACGAGTGTACAACGCTACGGTATGTTGAATTTCGCGTTTTTGTTTTATTTTTCATTTTTTTCGAAAACATCTCATTTCTGAATTTGTTATATTTTTTTTTGGTAATTTTCACTTTTTTTTTTAATAAGTTGGCGCGAAATATTTCGTTGTTCTCGTGATAATTACCCGTTCTTTATCACCGTTCAGTGCGATAATTCGAGCGAGAGATTTTTGTAAAAAAATAAAAAACACCAATTTCGGCAACGTTCACAACACATTTGGAATATTGGCGGCGAACATGAAAATCGAGTGGTAGTGGTAGTGTTTTTGTCTTGTGTTACGTGATCTGGTAGTTTTGAATCGGCTTTTTGTGTCCGCTGAATATCGTTTCTTGGAAAAATACTGCTTCATCCGTTACAACGCAAATAAAAAAAAAACTACACAAAAAAACGAAAATAATATTTGAGAAAATTCGATGCTCTCGGTCGACGTTTTTTTTCTGCTCCTTTTTCGTTTCATTATTTAGGTCTTCTTTTGGTGTTTTTATACGTTGCAGTGTTGGTTGTTCGACTTGAGTCAGTTTCTATAGGTAAGTTAATATTATTATTTCGTTGTTGTTAACAGTGAAACGGTACAACGACCTCTGCGATTAGAAAGAAAGAACGCCACTAAAATATTATATTCTTTCCACTGTTCTGTTCAACTTGTTCATGTTTTGTGTGAAATCGTAAATAGAACGCGGTGCAATTTATTTTAGATTATTTTTCGTTTTTTCAGTCTAACTAAGGCGAATTTTATTCGAATATTTCGTTGCATTTCGTCGGTATTTTCCTGCTGTTTGCGAATGACAGTCATATTTGTGCTCCGATTATCGACGTTGTGAAAGTAAGCAAACAACTCGTTTCTTTTTTTTTTCTTTCAATTTTTTTGTGCTCATTGTTGGTCGTACGTGAAATTTTTTCCCATATCGCGTGTTACGTTGGTGACTAGAAAATGTTGCTTTTCTTCTGCGCAGCTTTTTATCAGTTTCGATTAATTTTTTTGGCCTTCCATCATTAAAGGTAAATTGTTTATACGTTGGAATTATATTTATTGTGGGGTGATTCCGCCATTCGACAGTATTAATTTTTATATCTTCAAGTTCTTTTTTTTTGGTATTTTTGGTGATGGTGAATAACATATCTGTTTTTCTTATCAGTCGATCACTTTTTGTACATGAATGCAAAAATAATCCTTTTCCATGTTATAGTCTGTTCGCAAAATATTCCAGAATAGTTAGCGTCCGTGGTTTTCCATTCCTTTGAAGTATAGGTAAAAGAAATACATTCGCTTGTGTATAATAATGTTGATAATTTTCTAGTGATAAGAATACGGTCTTTGGATCTGTAGATGTTTTCATAACATCCATGTGTACTAATACTCGAATTCTCACTCTCGTGTTCGGACCATAGTGAACGTTATTGCGGTGAATTTTACTAGTGAAACGTGGCCGAAAAATCGCCTTCCATTATTAAAGGTAATTGGAATACATAGTTTGGAATAGAGTTCGTGGTCTTGTTATTTCCGTCACGGTTTTTATCTACAATCATATGAAATATTTCGAATGTTTTGTCAAGTTTTCATAGATATATTTTAATCTTGAAACACGAAGCTGATATGATAGTTAAAAATATCTATTTGTTCGCCTTTCTTCGGTATTTATCGGTGGTAAAATTTTTAAAATGTTGAAAGCCTTTAAATATCGATTTGTGCATCAGTTCGTGTTATCATTTTTTAACTTTTGGAAAATTTCTACAGCAATCGTGTAATATGGTGGGAACGTGACGCATGAAAATGTTTCATCGTTAGGTTTTGCTGGGTAATTGAGAATGACTAGAAGTAGCTAAAACTAGAAATCGAGGTATTTTGCAATTCGATTTTGTTGTCGCTTTTTCTACGAATTATGGACGTCTCGTTTCGATGATGTAACTGTCTCGAATGTGTTGAAAAATTTCCAGCGTTGATTCTAGAAAGTATCGCGTCTGGTATTCGTACGTCTTTCGTGCTTCATTTGATAATGGCGAG
This sequence comes from Phenacoccus solenopsis, assembly GCA_009761765.1. Taxonomy (NCBI): domain Eukaryota; kingdom Metazoa; phylum Arthropoda; class Insecta; order Hemiptera; family Pseudococcidae; genus Phenacoccus; species Phenacoccus solenopsis. The sequence goes on from CM019756.1 coordinate 11,982,370, forward strand.
TGATGAATAAACGATGGAATTTTTATTGTTCGATTTTCCATCGTGATTTTCGTTTCTTGAAGAGCATTCGCTTTTTGCTTGAAAAAATATTTGGCTCTTTTTGGAACTATATCAATGGTCTCTTAATAATGAAATAAAATTATTCTTACTTGTATGCTGTGAAGAAAATCTAAAGGTGATGAAATATAGTAAAACAAAACATGATTAAATGATTAAAACAAAAAAAATTAATATATGGACTTATTTCTTCGTCCACCACAATACCATGAAAGAATGTAACACCACGTGGGACTTGGCTTACTCGTTCATTAGTAATCTTCTTGTTGCTTTTTATGCAGACAGCTTGAACACATTACTTATGTCTACATTCTGAATAGATTGCTTCATCTTGATGTTAATAATAAGTTTTTTTACATTCACATCAAATTCATTTCATCGTGAATATAATTCACTCGGAACTAATTAATGTTATTTGAAAGATGAAAATCATAATTTGAAATTGAAAACGTTCGTTAGTGCTTTTGTAAACATCCGCACATGCTTACCTTGCGTCTCAAAGATTCTCAAACATAAAGCCCAAAAATCCCTGCGTTCAATTTCTTGTTGTCATAAAAATTCAAATTTTTCGTATGGAAATGAATTAATATGTTTTTTAAATTATTGGATTTCTTTTTAACCGCCACAACTGCTACAGATGTTCGTATATTAAAAATTAAATCAATTTGAAATTTAAAATTAATCAAATTATTGGAGAAGAGAATTTTTGTGTTGACGTGTTGCCACAACTGGTTGCAATTTTTGCCGGTAGGCGAAACGAAATTTTCGGTAGCCAACTGTAGCACCGCACTCCGGTAGCACTGTAATTCTTCAAAAATGCTCAAAGGGGAGCTGAAGAGTGGGGCGAATTCATAACAGCATTTTTGATAACAAAGAGCGTTGTTTTTCATGTAATAATTTGCGAATTTTTGGTTGAATTTTGTATGAAATCGGTCATCAATGAGTGCTGTATTTTGTTCGTTATTCTGGAAAAATAGTATCGAATTGGATCGTCAACAGGTTGTTTTCAGTTGTGAAATGTTTACGAATTAATTAGGTGAAGTTATATTTTATTGATTTGATATTAATGTTCATCGTCCATTTTCTCTGATTACAAAAAGTATTTATAATTTCAGTCGATCTTAGTGGTATTTTTCACTCGGATGACATGTTTTGGATTTGATTCCATGTCGTGGCTTTTCACATTGTCTGGAGTCGCCGATGTTACGAAATTTGTGTGAAACAATCGGTTCATTCAAGTTTGAATAGAATACCTACATTTGCAGTTTTAAAGATATCCACGTATCATAGTGTAAACGCTTTTTGAAATGTTGAATTGGACATTGGTTTAGTTTCGTTATCGCGTCAGTATAACAAAGAAAAAGATTAACTGTACTTGAAGTTTCCCTCAAAGCAACCAATTTCAGGTACATATTTTATGTCGTGGCTCGTTGATGTATAACGTTAAATTGCTAAAAAGTTCACTATCGACGTGTTATAGAGGCACATAAAAGGAATGATTACTTTCACGTGTAATATTGTTCGTTCTCATCTTTCATCACTATATATATACTTTTTTGCTTTTCTTTTTCAGTACATTTTTCGCATTAAGAAATCGGATTTGATATGAGAGACGGATTTTCAATAAATTATTTCCGAAACGTTTTATTCGAACTTGAAATTATCCCATACTTTCAAATAACCCTTCGTAAATAATGAACATATAAATTATTTAAAAATATATCAAACAGTGCCGCCTTCTTGAGTGATAAAGCAGTAAAACAAATTGATCTTAATCATCTGCATTAAGTATTCATTGACTTATAACAGATCTACATAGTTATGGAAATTGAAGTAAATAAAGTACCGTGGTAATTAAGAATCGAATTCTGTTAATCAAATTCTCGTATTAAATGAAATTCATGTTTGAAAATTGAAGGTGTAGATGAATAATTAGCTCGAATTGTATTCAGCTGTTCTCGGAGAACTTGAATTATCTTCAACATCTAAACTGAAGTTTTAATCGCTGGAACAAAATTTTATGTACGAGTTATAATATTTTAAATAATGTAAGCAGCTATGCCGTTTTACTAGATGTGAATTTGTAATGGAGGCTTTATCAGAAGTGCAGATTATATCAGTTTCTTTCCCTACTACTCCTTACAAAATTACGAATTATATTGCATTTTTTGGGATATGTTGTACTTCTTGCTTATATCAGTCATAAATGTATAGCATTATGTTCTCGTTAAATTAAAAGTTTTCCTCAAATTATGTTTCATCCGCCATTTGGGTCATGAAGTGTCAAACTGTAGTAATAAACTGACCTCAAGGTAGGTACTTGAGCTTCCAAGGTATATCTAGAAAATAAATATTATAAACAAGTAGGGAAGTTGTGAGGCCCAAGTTTCCCTTCAAAAACTATAGTCAACTGTTTTCCACTTTTCGTTCGTTCTCACCACATTTTGAGGTCCATTATTCCTTCTTATGCTCTCCAAAACCATCAAGGAAGAATTGTGAAAAATATTTATTATTTAAATATCGCAATTGCCACGTCCGTCTTAATAGTCAGAGTTGCTATGAGATGGCAAAGCAGCAGAAATTTTATTGCTTAGTGATCGCACACGTGTTATATGAGGGAAATACGACTGATTAAGGAGAACTTGATAAAAATTTTTTGAAATTCGAAGCATAGATAGGATATTTTTTTTATTCGGTGTGAAGGGAAATATTTTTCTGTAAGGGTACATTATACGCACACGATAGCATACACGTTTTCCTGTCAGAAGCTTATTTTTGTCTGCACTTCAGTTTCATAATGTAATGAACCCTTTGCTTTGAAATTTGTGATGAACACTTTCTATCAATATTATAAAAATCGCCCCTAAGATTTGCTCAATAAAACAAATATTTTTTGAAAAAAAAACTTGATAGGAGTCAGTGTCACTTCTCATTGCTTTCTTCTAAATGGTAGAATTATAATTATCTTGGGTACAAATCAAGAAAAAGTTTCCAACTTTCTTATTTCAAATTTCAAGAAATTTTATCATTAGTTATTAAGAATAAGAGCTGCAAAAGTATTGTTATTTTATTGCTCTACATTTTGCCTCCCATAACAATTACATACAGTGTCTGCAAAATTTGGTTATACAAAAAAAAAAGAATGTAAGCAGCCATGCTGCATTATTGAAGCTGAGTTTTTAACTAGGACTTGTTCAGGTATGCATATAACGTTGCTAACCTCTTCATGTGTAGTTGTCTACAGGCCACACTCAATACTAAGTATGAAAACTTCTACCCTATCCCTTCTAAAACCTTTTGAAAAGTTGAATTTAGACCAAATACGGTATTTCTTACCATGCAATGATCATATGAAGACGTATTTCTCAAATTATGATTACTTGAGGCTCCTTGAATCATCCTCAAATTTTTACAATCCGTCATTTTGGATTCATTTTGACCCACCTTTAAGATATCATATTCTGGTCATGAAGTAACCCTACGTACGAAATTTAACCTTTGTAGGTCGATTTGGTGAAGAGGTATGGAAGATTCATGAAATTTCCTGCAGTAATTTCCCCTTTAAAAAATGTTTTCTGCTCTAACTCCCCTTCAAATTCATTTGGGAAGCTAAAATCAAAATAGTTTAATCGAATGAGCTGACTTTACCATCTGACCCCGCAATAAGCAATTTTCGACCTCTCATGTACCCCACCACATTTTGTGGTCGATAACCTCTCCTTCTCCTCTCCAATATTATGTGTGAAGGTGAATTTGAGGTATATTATACTTTTTATCCCCAATAATCGTATCGAGCTCTACTCAGATTTTGATAATCCACCATTTTGAATCCATTTTGATCCAAATTCAAGAATTCATATTTTGGTCACCAACTAACGCCATATACAAATTTTGAGCTTTCTAGGTTCTAGGTTGATTTGATGAGGAAATATGGAAGATTAATGAATTTTCATGGCTCAGAACTTCCTTAAAAAAGGAGAAAAATTATTGTTCTCAAAATATGGTGATTTGAAGGGGGGGGGGGGTAAACGAAAAGTGGAAAATGTTTTATTACGTTGTTAGATGAAAAAGTGAGCCCAATTACATAAGTTATTTCAATTTTAGCATATAAAGCCAATGTAGAAGAGAGTTAACGCAGAACATGCCTTTTGGAGTGGAAATGTCTGCAAAGAATCTCATGAATCTCTAATATCGCATTACTAAATTCACTTGAAAAAGTTAAGCTTTGTATATGGGATTTGTTAGGAACTAAAATATAACATCTTGAATTTCGATCAAAATCGATCGGAAATGATTACAAAATGGCAGATAGCCAAAATTGGAGATAAGCTTGGCAAGCTCCAAATAGCTAAAATTTTAAGAATACGGGCTTTTGTGATTTTTGTGCACAAAAAGGGCTGCATATTTCAAATTGAACTTTTTGGGTGTTTTGTAGGCATAGTGAAGGGAGGGGGTGGAGTTCAAACTCAGTAATGCATGCGCTCTATAGGCTTGAAAAGTTTACTTGACAATCTTACCTGCAAAAATATAAACAAGTCTCAATTAAAAATTCACCTCCAGTAATGTTGCATGGCTGCTTACATTTTTATTTTTTTTACTTCCAGTATTGAATTCATATACTTTGAATCATTTTAAAATTTTTCTGTTATACTTTTTCAATATTTTTCTTCGATTCCTTCCCTACACCCGCCCAAGATCACCTATATTAAAGACAAACCTCGTCGACGAAGCTTGAAAGGTACTTCAAGCATGTTGAATGAATCGTTACAGAAACATTTCTCAAAACGTTTCATAGGTTTATATGGTTTCACGAAACGTCCAGTCACTTGTAATAGCTATAGTTTTCATTGAGAAACTAATCTAATAACTAAATTGTTCGTCTATTTTGACTTACTCATCGACGAATTTTGCCCACGTAGATGAAAATTTTCGAGTGAAAGTTTCCCACGAGAGAATTTTCTACCTAAAAGAAACAAATTCTCGCTACCATGTCAGACTAATCAACGTACCTGGTAGTGTCTTGAAAGAGTGAAAGTTTGCCGACGAAAAATGATAACTTCTTAGATCATTAATGTCGTTTAATTTATCTGTTTTATTATATTTTTCGGATTTCGTTCAAACACACGTATGAAAGTACACACGATACGTGTGTGGCAAAATATTGAAACCGGATAAACAAATTTTTTTATAGATAATTAAAATTCGTTCAATTTTTTTCTCTTTCTCTTTCTTCGCGTTATTTATGAAACTGATAAAGTTTTTATCTGTGTAGCGGTCGTTATGTTGTTTTCATTATTTGTGTATTATTTTCCTCGTCGCAGTCTTTTGCCAGGCCTTATTAATATATCTGCTGGCCGATTTGTTTGCACTTTAAATTATCCAATTACCATTTCGACGTCGCAATCGGTGTAATAGTTTATTTCGGGTGTGTAAATCGATATACACGATGTTGAAAGGTGAATTTATTGAAGATTTTTCAACGCTTGATAAGTCGTACACATGATTCGCGCGGATATTGGGATTTTAATTTTTCTTTCCATTTTACGTACCGATGAGGCGATGTGAAATAAACAAGTGGTTATTTTCAAATAATTCGGAGTACCGAGTCTGTATATTCAGATTCGTGGAAGAGTTTGCGGCCGATCAGCTGTTGAACTCGGTATTTTTTTCTGTGAAGTGTGAAGCATAAATTCGTGAGTTTCACGGTGTTTCTATTCTTTGGGTATATAGCCGAACTATATATATATTTTTTTTTTCGTCGTAAAATCATTGTTTCCTTTGTGGCGTTACCTGGTATAATTTTTTCGTTCGATTTGGATCTGTTTATTCGGTCGCGATGCATGTCGAGGTATTCGCGACTCGTAAGTTGGAGGTACTGGTTTTAATTATTTTCGATGGAAGCGACGAAGCGGTTTGGAATTTTCCATTATTTTACGTTTAGGCGTTTTATATCGAGACTCTTCTGGAGTGTTACATTGTGTGAAACGTGTTACGCATAATGAGACGTGTTTATAGCGATGACCGAGGATTCATTGTGAGCTAAATAATGGCGCAGTTTCGAAAAGAAAACGAATAGTATCGCGCCCATACCAAGTGGAAAAGTTATCGAGAAAAATAAAATTTTTAAATTAAAATTAGTTTATGCGTAGAACGAACGTGTAGACGCATTTTGGAGGAACGTATCGCGAATTATTTGTGTATTTTGTTGCCCGCAGACAAACGAAGTGGAATATTGGAACGTGCGAGAATATCGTGGCGCTGTCGAGATACCAGAAAATCATCTGGAAACGTTAGGCCGACAGCATTATAAATCGTTGCCATTGGCTGACGTCGGTCGAGTTGATATAAACGGTAATCGCGAAGAAAAGCTGACTAAGGAGCGTTCATTCACCGACAGAATTGGTGAAATTTACGCCGCCGATAAGCACATTGTCGGCAAATTCCGGTGTGCGGAGGAGCGCGGCATGTGCTCGCAGCCTGCCGCCGGAAAGATGGAAGCGCCACAGCAGTACTGTTTGCGATGGAAGTACCATCATTCCAATCTGCAGGCTATGTTTTCGCAGCTATTAGAACGCGAATGTTTTTGCGATGTTACGTTGGCCTGCGAAGGCAAAACTTTGAAAGCGCATAAGGTAAAGACAAATTTTTTTTATTGGTGTACATGTTTATATGGTGTAATAAAGATTTGAACTGGTTGTAACTGAAGTATTTAATATTTATTATGAATTTGAGAAAATTTTAATATCAATATGGACCGCTCCAAGTATAGAAATATACTCTGTCAGCATGATAGATACAAGTGTTTGACTATATACTACATGCACCGAGTTATGCGTAGGAAAACTGCGGTGAAACATTACATGCATCAGAGTTCTAACACGCTTTACAACTTAATATATTGCGCATGCTCAAAGTTCGTTATCACCTTTGACTATATACCCCTGGACTGCTCGAACTGTAAAGAAAAATTCTGTCGATATCAAGTGAACCCTCTCAGACCAAAATGTGTCTGCGCATGCGCGAGTTAAAAAAAACAACAGGACAGCTGATACCATTTGAACTTGTTATATTCAAAACTCGAAAATGATATTGATAACATTGTACTCGTGCATGCGCAGACGCATTTTGGTCTGAGAGCGTTCACTTGACAGAAATTTGTGCTATTCTAAACAATGAGTTCGAGAGGTGTAGGGGTATATAGTCAAAGGTTATCACTGATTTCATGAGATTTCAAGCCGTACTATCAGCGCGAAATAAATTTGTGCATGCGCATAAAGAATTTAGTCATGTGTGTTCTGAGAAAATCTGAGTAATGTATCACCGCTGTTGTGTTGCTGTTTGCTTGTTGTTAGCTCGATCCATCTAGTATATAGTAAAAAATGCAAGTAATTTCCGAAAATGCATCCGCGCATGCGCGAATTCTTATTATCAGTATCAGATTATAAATAGTTACATAAACTAGAATTGCGTCAAAAGTAGGCTCATTGTTACATATAATAGAGAATACTACGTTACTGAATTGAACAGAAAATCAGAATAGTGCAAGTTGCTTACTGTAAGAACGCTGTGATCTAGCCTCAACTCTCTCTGGTTGGTTGTTTTGAATTCTCCGCCTAGTATAGCTGATCGGTTAATTGGTTGTTATTTCAACCACCAATCAGAGATGTGTCTTTGTATTTTGAACTAATTACATTGTTCTTATGGGAGTGCAGAAACTTGCTATTCAGTTCAACTTTTAGTACGCATTTGAAAAGTGATGAAGATACTTAAGATGTACTTGGCGCATGCGCAGATGTATTTTGGTCTTATAGGTGCTCATTTACTTTGGTAAAAATGCTTCTTAAGTGAATATGTATATAGTTTTATGGCTGAAGGCCTACACTGATGTAAAATAGATGTACTCTCTCTAACGTTCACTTTTCTCTATAGATAGCGCTGTATGTGTGATGACGTCATTGAAGGCTTATGAAAATAAAAAGTTTGGTCGAATTGAAATTTTTCTTAGAGTAATAGATAGTATAGTATTTAATAAAAAAGAAAAAAAAGTTGTGTACAAAAATTTGTCATGTTCTTGTAATAGGTAGCTAAGGGGCTCCAAAAATTTGGACATCTGTAAGTTTCCAGATAGGGCGTTTTTGCGCATAACTTATTTCTTTGCATTTTGCAAGAACTATAAATTTCTTACATCATTTATTCATTAAAAAAAAATTCAGTTCCCCTGCATTTCTGATTTCTACAAACCTTTGGTGACGTCATCACACGTAGATCACTGCCTGTGAACAAAAATAGCCTTCGAGTGGGTGCATATGTTTTACATGTGTGTGCTCTACAATCCTCTACTACTGCGGCAGAATATAGACGCAAAACAAACACACCTACTCGACCCCCTTCCCCCTATTGTGAACAGATAGCCCGGTATGCTGTGTAGAAAAATTGTCGAAAATGCATCTGCGCATGCGCGAATTCTTATCATCAATATCACACTAAATAGTTACAAAAACTGGAGTTACGTCAAAAGTACGCTCACAAAGTTACATGGAATACCAAGTTACTTCATTCTGAAAATTAAGCAGAAAATCAGACTAGGGCCAGTTGCTCACTGTAGGAGCGTTGTGATTTGTTTTCAACTCTGATTGGATATTTTGAATTCTCCCAGTGGTATAGCTGAATTTTTTTTTTACTTGACAGTGGAAGATAGTAATAACATGTACCTTTTTTTCGGCATTGGAGTGCGTTATGTATATGCATAAAATATATTGAACCATTTTTCTAATAAATTTGAAACAAAGTAATTTTGTATATATTTCGTATTTGTTGAGATTTTTTGGGGGATATTTGTTACATGGTGGAGGGGTATACTTCAGTGTAATTGAGTGAAATTTTAAGTATCTTATTTATCATGCTACTCTTGACAGATGGACCAAAAACTGAATTTTTATCCTATTTTTCATGACAAATTATTATGGGGGTTTTATCTTAGATGAAGACTCTCGCTGTTGCTTAAGTTTAAAGAATAAAATTTAAACAACTTGAATATTTTTATGTCAGGCATTGTCTGTAAAATCGAGTTTACATATTCACCTCTAATAATTTATGAGCTCTCTTTAAGCCCACATTTCCACCCAAATCTTTGGGAACTTGTACTTTATTCTATATGTAAAACTATTTATTCACCTTGAAATGATTTACACTTGTTCGATACTCGACCACAGAATCTGGTCTAAAGAGGTAATTTAAATTTGTGGTTTTTCGATGAATACCGAATGGAAATGATTAAGGTTTGAGGTATTTTATTATTCAGTCCTTTATGAGGGGAGGAGGGATTATTGATGTTTCAAAACGATGTTAATTACGTTAAGTCATTTACATGGGTAAAAAGGATATCGGTATCACCATTGAATTGAGATTTTTTTTCTTCTCAGACTATGAAATACATAACGTCTAAGATGACCAAAAGTTCAAATTTAACAAAAATGAAGTTTTTTAAATTGTTAAAAATTTGATATTTTTGAAATTCATGGCTGAGATCTTTTGCCAAATTTTGTCTCCATACTACTCTCTATGGATTGAGACTTCTTGACGCTTCTTTGAGCTTCGAAAAGTGAAAGTGAGATGATGAACAATAGTGACCAGTGCCCTTGTGTAATATAACTACCTTGAATAGATTTAAAATCATGTGAAAAATATTAAAAAATTTTATTTTTATTTTTTGATGTCCAAGGATTTTATTTTGTTATTCAAAGGTTAAAAAAATTTGTTCTCGTTATTTCACGTTTAAAAAATTTCTCATGAATGTTATACTTGGAGTCGTTAAGGTGGATCAAATATATATATTTTTTTTTTTTTTCAAGAAGTGAAATGGTTTGGGTCACAATATTTGCCAAGTAATTTCAAAAAGAAGCCTAAAGAAATGTAGTCTCAACTGAATTTTTTGGACCTCCTCAACAAATGCCATCAAAGTTTTGAAAATTTAAAAAAAAAAAAAAAAAAAACGAAGTATTGGGTGGTTAAAATTTTTTCACGTTCCAAAGTCATATTTTGTCGTCCAAAGAATAAAACAATTTTATTCATATTTTTTTGAAAATTCATCTAAATAGTTTTTAAATTTTGTTAAAAAAGTACCTACTAGTTTTTGTTATCTTTTTAAATTAACGAGAAATGGTAATTTATTGGTCGTATGGATAATATTGGCATCAGCTTAGGCTTATTCGCATAAAGTATGCTCGATTTTTGTTCCACAGGGGCTCCAAAAATTTAAGCTTTTTGATGCTGGAATATCTATACAAAGTCATTTTGAAGCAAGAATGTGATATTTTGGAATGCTTTGTGAGATAAAAATTGAGCATGATATATTCCCTCTTTGGTCCTAAATTGCCCAAATTCAGTTCATACTGAACAGATGACTAATAAAGTGCCCATTTATTTTTAATTTTCGAAAATAACAGAAATTGGTACTTTCTGGAAAAAAAAAATTAAAATAGTTCGGCTTTAATAAACAAATAAACAAACAAATAAATAAATGAATAAATAAACAAATAAACAAATAAATAAATAAACAAATAAATAAATAAACAAAAAAAAGTTGTTGAATTTTTGAACTAAACCATCTCTTGTTTGCCATTTGCTGGTTCCCTATGTCAATCCCTGAGAAAGCATAAACTAGTCTTTTTATTTAGTAATATCATTGAATTATTAAGTGATATTTTGAAAACCACTGAAAGGTTGAAATTTCATATTTTATTCTTTTGTGCCTATAGAGTTGAAATTAATCCTGAAAAATGTATTTAAACTTTAAATTACCGGTTTATGAATATTTTTGGAAAATAACCAAAATTGTTGCTTTTCGAAAAAAAAAAAATTAAAACACTGTTTAGAGCTCCTAAATTGAAAAAAAAATGAAGAATAACATTTTTTTTGTTTTTAGACGACAAAATATGACTTGAGAACGTAAAAAAATTTTAATTTACCAATTTTTTTTTATAATTTTTTTAATGTATCAAAAACTTTGTAATATTAGGTAAACTATACGAAAGAAATTTCCCAAAAATTCATTTTTTGTGAAAATTTAAAATATTTTAAAATTTTAAATTCATGTCTGGTGGAAGGTTTGAAACTTGGGTTGGTCCTAAAATTCGAATTTCGTTCTTTTGAAGTTATTTAGCAACAATTGTTACCCTACTCCCTGCATTTTCTGAAAACAGCTGAAATTCAGCTGGCCCTAGTAAATACCTGTTTTAAATTCCTATTCGAACTGTTCCTAGGTTCATTTTGCCATTTCCTGGTTCCTGTAGTTACTCCCTGGAGAGATATGAATTAGTTATTTTATTCAGTTATGTTAATAAATGAATAAGTGATATTTTGAGAACACCTGAAAGGTTAAAATTCGGTATACTTGAGCCTAAAGAGTTGAAAACCGTCCTACAAAGTTCATTTCCACCCTGAAGTATCACTTTATTGATAATTTTTGAAAATACTTGCAGTATGATATTTTTTAAAACATTTTTTAAGGCTTGAAATGGAAGAAAAATTGAGCTCTAAATTGTTTTTCTTTTTTTTAAATTATGAAAAATATAAACCACTGAACACGTGATTATCAATAAAATTATCGTGAAGTATATTTATTTAAATTTTAAAATTGAAAATTTCGACATTTTTTTTTTCTATCAACATTTTTTAACAATCTCAGTTGAGTCTTCGACCTAAAGTAGAAAATTTTTATATTTTTTTCGAGCTCGTTTAACACCTATAACAACCTCTGTTGACCTCAATTTTCGAAAAGATTCGAATAATCCACTCATCTTGGTAAACGATCGCTTTCGAACGAATTTATTCATTCTCGAGCCATACGTTACATTACGCGTAGACACATTGACATGGCGGGAGATGGTGATAGTATTTTTGGGGGCAATGAATTTCCTCGTCTTTACCAGAAGGAAGAAAAAAACACAAAGTTATAAATAAAATAATAAATAAACGAAAGCGCGCGCGTTAACGCGACCAAGCAGAGTTGTTATCAAGAATGAAAGCTGTCTGAAAGTGTTTTTGTTTGTTTTATTATTGAATTATAAAATATATACGTGATGGAAATTCACAGCGGCGTAATTTAAATCGCGTGTTTGTTTTCTTTTGCTGAATGCAATAAAATTATTATTCGTGACTGTTTATTCCATATTATGAAAAAATTAAAAGTAAAAGAAAAAATCGCAGGTTCCTCACCTCTTGAATATAGCACAGTTAAAGGATTTGGTTACTCGAAAGCTTAAAATGGTGGAGTTTTTTTATTCCATTATTTTATCCGTATATCTGATCATTTGAAAAAAGGAAAATTTATTTACCGAAAAAAAAAAAATCATAATAGCGACGATGATAATAAATGGGATTTTTATTCAACTCGGTTTTATTAATTTCTCGTACGGTGGTAATTAAGAAACGAAACAAGGCGTAATTAACGTTAAATATTTCGATTCATATGTAACTATGCGATGATGATGGTCTGTTGGAAAGTAAAGAAATAGCGTCCGTGCAACGACCTGTTATTATTTTTCTTTTGAATTGAATTGATTAAAAAAAAAAACTGTTTCCTTATAGAGATAACACGTTTGTGAATTTTTCTTTTTAGGTTATGCTCTCGGCCTGTAGCACTTATTTCGATTCGATATTCTCTCAATACGAAGAAAGTAATCCGATTGTTATTCTGAAAGATGTTAAATTTTCCGATATTAAAGCCTTGGTTCAATTCATGTATAAAGGAGAGATCAACGTGGACAACGTGAGTTTCTTATAGTGCCATGTAAATTGTAATCGATTGCCGGGTTTTTTTTTCTTATACATATGTGACCGTATTCTAGTCTGAACTTACTTCGTTGTTAAAAACGGCCGAAGAATTACGAATTAAAGGCTTAGCCGAAGTATCATGGCGATCCGATCGCGAAATGGAAGCAGCCGAGTCCGGCGACGAAGACTTAGAACAACCGCAAGCGAAGAAACTGAAATCCGAACCATATAGTCCGAAATCCGGTCCAAATACGATCAGCGCTTCGTTGTCGTCGCGAGACGATTATAACGTGAGTAAAAGGGAGATTTTTGAAAACGTAGCGTATTGTTGAGGAGTGTTTAATTCGATGTCTGTGACTAGGAATCGCAAGATGACATGATCGAAGAAGATGGAGACGACGGTTCGGAGAATGAATGTACTACTGGTATGTGGGATACCGAGAGATCACGATCGGATATGTCACATTTCGACGACTCGATCGACGTGAAAACTCCTTCCGGTGCTTTATCTCACAGCGCTATAACCACGAATCGTATTCAATCGGTGAGTATACGGGCGAGTGGAGATGCAAAAATGGATATTTTTCAAGACTGGTTCAATTGCTCCGTGCAATTTGGTCTTGAGTGAGACAATATGTGCCGAAATTTAGGATCACCTGGAATTCGAGGCCTTACCAAAATAACAAGTGTATAAGTTCAGAGATATCTGTTAGGGGGCCTCTCATGGGGTAACAACTGATATGGCATCACCTCAACTTAATCATTAAAGCTATATTTGCTTGACTAATAAAACAAACAAAGTAAGAATCGAGTCAGTTTTTGAGGTTTTTCCTAGTATTTCTAGACCAATCGCTGCTTTATTGTTTTTGCCTGGGACAGGCAGTGTCACAGGAGGTGATGTAGTATTTTTTCTTTTATCTTACATCATCCACAGTTGAAATTTGTTGGTACTCCTGGTTTCAATGGAAGATGTTTGTTCACAAAAATAAACCAAATTCATGATCTTGTTTTGTTAGGTATTCATCAAGAAGAAAAATTATGTTTCTTAATTCAAGTGCACTTGAGTAAAGAAAAGAAGCTCAGTTCACTTGGAAAACTTTTTAAAGTTTAGTTCCATTTATTAAAAAAAAAAAGATTAGGCTCAAAATTCATTTTTGAAATAAAAACTAAATTTTAGTTGAATTGAAAAAATGTTTCAAGTTCATTTGTTATCATTAGAAAAACACATGAAAAAAAGGTGAAGTTCAGTTCCATTCATTTAAAAAAAAAAACAATTTATTAAAAATAGTTCAAGTTGAATTTACTTGAAAAAAAAAAACACGAAATTTTATGGAACTTGAAAACTTTTTCAAGTTAACCTTAGTTGAGCAAATTTTCCATTAAAGAACTTGAACCGAACTTGTCATATTCGAAATCTTCTCAAAAAATATTTTTAAAGTGTATTAGTACTTTGGTAGAAATAATGTTCATTGATGAATGTGTCTCAAATGTGAAAACTTCTTCAACTAAGAAAATTTTTCAAGTTCTTTTTACTTCGTTCGAAAAAAAACATGTCCATTTCCATTTATTAAAGATAGTTCAGTTCATTTGAAAATTTTTTTCAGGTTCAGTTCTACTTATTGAAAATAGACAAGTTCAGCTTCACTTGAAAACTTAAGTTCAGCTCATTTGCAAACATTTTTAAGTTCAGTTCTGTTCTAATAAGTATTATAAAATTTTAGTTCACTTGAAGAAAGTTCAATTTCAGTTCTATTTATTAAAAATAAGTCAGTCCAAGTTGCTTGAAAATTGAAATTTAGCTCAGTTGAAAAAAATTTTCAAGTTCTTTTCTATTTATTGGAAATAGTCAAGTTTTAGTTCACTTGAAAAATGAAGTTTAGCTCATTTGGAATATTTTTTAAGTTCACTTTATTTATTAAAAATTGTTTAGTTCAAGTTCGCTTGAAAATTAGAGTTCAGTTGAGTTCGATAATGTTTTGAAGTTAAGTTCTATTCATTAAAAATAGTTAAGTTCAAGTTCACTTGAAAATGGAACTTCGGCTCATTTGAAATATTTCTCAAGTTCACTTTATTTATTGAAAATTGTTCAGTACACGTTCACTTGAACACTAGAGTTCAATTCAGTTTGATAAAATTTTGAAGTTCAGTTATATTTATGGAAAATTGTTCAGTTCAAGTTCGCTTATAAATTGTAGTTCAGAACAATTGAAAAAATTTTTCAAGTGAAGTTCCATTCGATAAAAAATTGATAAAATTACGCTTAAATATAGGTCAAAAAATTAAATGTTTGTCGAATTTGGAAATTATTTCAAGTTCAGATTAGTTCGGAAAATTATCCATTAAGGAACTTGAACTGAACTTATCATTTGCTCAGATTTTCATCAAAAAAATGTATCTACCACTGTACTAAACACAGTTAAAATGTGTTTTTGTTCTTGATACGCGGAGATGTTGTTAATGAGTGTATGTTCAATTTCCAATTTGTGAACACTAAAAGAAATGAAAAACTGAACTCAAGTTCATTTTGTAACATTGGAAAACCCGACATATGCCCTTCAAATTTGCTCACTCTACCTTTAATATATTGTTTTCAACACATTAGACCTATATTTTTTTCTAAAATCTTTTTAATGATTCGATCTCATTCTTTTTCTTTCACGCGAACTTGAACTGAACAATTTTTTAACAAATGGAATTCAACTTGAAAAGTATTCTCAACTGTACTGAACTTTGTTTTTTCATTTTTATTTTCAAATGAATCTAAACTGAACTGTTTTTTTAATAAATTGAACTAAGCTTGACCAGCTTCTTCAGTTAAACTAAAATTGAGTTTTCAAGTGAACTTGAACTGAACTGTTTTGAATAAACGGAATTTGGCTTGAAAATTTTCTTTTCTAAAGTAAGTTGATCTTGAGTTCTTTTTTTTTTCAAGTGGACTGGAACTGAATTTGAAAATGTTCCAAAACAGATTCTTTTTTCCTTCAATGAATAGAATTGAACTTGAAAAATGTTCCCAGATGAGTTCAATTCTATTTAAAAGAAAAGAACTTGAACTGAACCTTTTTTAAATGTTTATGGCTGAGTTAAACTCTTTTTTTTCGAAGTGTACTTCAACTGGACTTGAAGAACTTTTTTAACCTGACTGAACTTGATTTTTTTTTAATTTATACCTGAATTATTATTATTATTATTATTATTATTATTATTATTATTTTTCGATAAATGAACTAAGCTTGACTAGTTTTTTTTTTTTTTTGTTTTTAATAAGTAGAACTGAAATTGATTTTTTTTAATTGAGCTGCATTTAAATTTTCCAGTGAACTTGAACTTTTTTCAGTAAATAGGACTGAACTTGATTTTTTTTTGCAAACTGAACTTTGCAATTTTTAAATAAATAGAACCGAATTACAAAACTATCCAAACTCTGTAGAACTTCAGTTGTTGTTGTTGTTGTTTTTTCCAAGTGAATTTGAACTGAACTTGTAAAAT
The DNA here is from genome assembly GCA_009761765.1 of Phenacoccus solenopsis. Taxonomy (NCBI): domain Eukaryota; kingdom Metazoa; phylum Arthropoda; class Insecta; order Hemiptera; family Pseudococcidae; genus Phenacoccus; species Phenacoccus solenopsis. The sequence goes on from CM019756.1 coordinate 11,998,690, forward strand.
GTTCCATACTAAACGGGACTTGATTTTTTTCAAGTAAACGAACCTAATCATTTTATTTAATGAGTGGAGCTGAATTTGGAAAAATTTCTCAACTGAGTTTTACTTGAGTTTTTTCTCTTTTTTTTTTTTCTTTTTTAAATGAACATACACTAAACTATATATTTTTTCAATAAATAGGACTAAAATTCATAATTTCCCGGACTGAGCTGAATTTAAATTTTCAAGCGAACTTGAACTGAACTATTTTCAATAGATAGGACTAAACTTGAAAATTTGTTTACAAACTGAAATTTAGTTTTTAAGTGAACTTGAACTATTTTTAATAAATAGAAGTCAATTTGAAAACTATTCCAAGTATACAGAACTTGAGTTGTTTTTTTTTTTGTTTGTTCATTTCAAAATGAACCGGAACTGAACTTGAAAAATTTTTCAGTTGAATTGAACTTGAATTTTTGAGTGAATATCAAATGAACTCCTTTTTTAAGTAAACCCGATTTTTTTTTTTTTGGAAAATGTATCACATCTCTGATCTCGCATTTGCCATGCTCATTTGAAAAATATTAATCTCCCAGTAGACGTTTGTATCTATATTGTTGTTGAACTTCAACATATCCATATTTTGCATCTCTATGGAAAAGTTGAGAAATTGCGCCTATTTGGAAACTCATTGAAATTCTTCGAATTTTCCATTAATTTTTCTCGTTCGGTCGACAGAACAATTACTCGAACATGCAATCGCAGCCTACGAACTTGGTGAACGCGCAGAACACCGCCTCGCCGCAAATCGTCACTAGCTCTTCGACGACCGTGTTATCGGCTGCGGCCGCAGTCGCTGCCGGTGGAGGCGCTATTGGAGGAGCAGTACCGGACGACGATAAATGCTCTGTTACTTCCGCATCCGCAGTTCCTGGTAATACTCCTTATTCAGCTGAACCAGCTTCCACCGCCAGTGTAGGTGAGTACGAAAGTACGCCCTGCCGTGGTGTCCCGCCCTTTGAACGAAACCAGAAGGTACCCTCAAACGTTTATACTTTTGGCATTTTGTCGGCAGATTTAAGTCAATATCCGGATATAATGAAAATGAACGATTATCTCGAGTCTGGTGGCAGGAGGCCGCAGTTTTGGGAAGAACCTTTCACTAAGAGACTGATGGAAGCAATAAAGAACAAAGAGCTTGAAATGAAAGTGGCCGCAGAACTAATGGGCGTTTCGTACGGCACCCTGTATGGCCGCTACAGAGACGCGTACGGGTGCCTAAAACATCCTTATAGGTAAATATACCTAGGTAATGTTCGAATTTTATTCCAACGTTGCCATTTATTTCAGGCCTATCGTAATGAAACGGTTGAGCGATAAAAATCGAATGTTAAGCGGCTGCTACCGAAATTACCATCCGTGAAGGTTTTCGTATTAATTCGCGGTTTTCGAGAAGAGAAAGTAGCTCAGCGAGCGCTCTGGATTGTGTCGTAATCGAACGCTAGCCGCGGATTGTTATAGTTTAGGTTTCAATTATCAACGAGCGTTTTTTCTTCTTCTTCTTCTTGCGGTTCTTGATTTTTAATCGAACGTTTCGTTTTGAAAATATTAAACCGACGAACGCGCAGTAACCGACGAACGAATTAGGCTAAATTGTGGAAGGGTACGAGCGTACTGTATCTTTTGGAAATGTTTCAGATTTTACGACTCGAGCAACCTATTACGCGAATATTTTAAAATTATAATTAAATGGCCGATGACCGCATTCGAATGTTCAGTGGTATTTAAAATTGTAAATGAGTTTTATCGCCGTTATTAGCTGAGTTTTTAATAAAAAAGTAAGGCTGTTACAGTGTACGTAATTTGGCAAGGAAGAGCTTTAGGAGAAACTTGGAATTTTGCATTTCAAAAGTAATTTTTCTGTATGCATAATTAGATCATGTATGCTAGTTGATACTGACGAAAAACAAGTAAAGGTGGATCCGTCTGGAATAGTATATTACTGTAAAACAGTCGAAAGTGAATCATTACGCGAAGAGTGCGAAGTTACCTCCCATCCTAGGACTGGGAAATTAACTTTTCAATCCTAGGACTAGAAAAATGAACCAAAAATTGGATGAAACGAAAAGTTTCACTTTCGATGCCAAAAAATTACGTGAAATACTTTACATTCGAAGCAATGAAAATGAAAAAGTAATGCACAGAGACGTATTAAGAATTTTTCATGCCCTATGCGACTTGAAAGCTGACGCCCCATTTCTCTCCCTAAAGTTTAAATAATTCGAAGGTTTGTATTAGAGAAGGGAGGGAGGGAATTTTGCGAAATTGTTGCGCCAGATTTTTTAAAATTTATTTCATCGTAAAATGTATGAAAAACACCATTTTGCGTTGAAATAAATTTTAAAATATCTTTTGTTTAATACGTACTTCGCTACTTTCAATTTTCCATGAAAAATATAATGATTTTTATAATGAACATCATGGAAATAGACATAACACACGGTTGTTATTTTTTTTTTAGGTAGGTGGGGCATAATCAGAACTAAAAAAAAAGCGAGGAAAATGTACGATAAAGGTACGAATTTTCGATTTTTTTAATGGGGTAATCGCTCATTAAGACCTGGAGCTTTGGTTCTATTTTGGTCAATTTTTTTCATTTTGTAAGATTACTGAACTTACTATTTTTTTTTTGTTTGTTTGTTTGATTGATTGATTATTGTTGTCGTTATTGTTATTATTATTATTATTGTTGTTGTTGTTGTTATTAGTGTTGTTGATGTTGTTGTCGATGATGATGTTTTTTTTTTTTTTTTTTTTTTTTCAATAAATTGAGTGAGATGCCTGTTGGAACCCCAACAAAAAGTAATAAACAGGAAATACTGTTTCGCATAAAGTTACTATAGATCATTCCAATTTTTATTATTAATTTTTTTCTTAGTTAATAAAATTCATATTTATATTATAAAAAATTGAAAAAATTCAATATTTTGAGAAAAAATGCGCCCCAAAATGTTTGTGCTCTAGGCGTTGTCTAGTCCACCTTATGATTAATACGCCTCTCGTAATGCAGTACTAAATCAAAAGCAATGTAACATTTCTTTGTACTACAACGTAAAAGAACAGGCTACTCATCTATAAAAATCTTGCCTATGTATCTCCAACATTGAAGATGTTTTAGGGGTTCAAAAATATACTAGTTCTCTCACTAGACCCTAAAATGTGCATAAACCTGAAAAATGGTATCAGGTGTTGTCGGATGCTCTCGGTGATGATGGGTATTATTTTGTACTGTTAGTAAGTATTTTTCCACTTATAATTTTTTTTTTTTTTTTTTTTTTCAATAAATTTGCAAGATTAAATATCTTGAATAAGTAAATAACTGCATTTTTGAAATTGAGAATATAACCATGAAACCGAATTTATGACAACATTTGAGAACGTTATTTATTCAACTCGACCTAAAATTAACATTTGCAAGGAACCGCTGCGAGTCTGCGAATCATTTAAGTAAATTAATAAATTCAACTTATTTGTAGATTCAGAAACGGTAAGGCAAACCTTGACATAAGACTAGTGAGCCTGCTATAGAAAAATTTGTTCTTATATTCTTCATAAAATAATTGTGCTACGCTTTTTGACATCGGCTCGAATTTTGATCTCGCTATGTACAATCTATTGGAAATTATAATTCTTTGAATTGCCTAATTACAATCATAACGTTTACGTTATTTCAGTGGTTGAGATACTTTTAAAACGCGAAGGACTTTAATGGCATGTGGTTTTATTAGAGCAACATAAGTGATAAGTTGTAGATGATTAGACATCGGTGATGATTTTCATGTTCTTGTTGTTGCCACATCTTCGCAAGTTAATTTGAAGCCAATTCATACTCTAATTAACATTTCTGCTTTATTATATAATCATGAAACAAAGTTTAAGACAACATTTGGGAATATTATATATTCGTATAATTACAAGACACGGAAAAAGCGTCAATGAAAATGACTGTAATTAGTAATCACTATCACAAAAATTAATTATGTCGAACGAAAGACACCGATAGCATCCGATGACACCCGATATCGTTTTTCAGTCAACCAAAAATGTTGAATCAGACTTCGACCTTTCGCTCTGAACTCTGGAGTCAGGTTTAAAATTTGACTCCGGCTCCACTATAACTCCAGAGCAAATCTGAAAGCCTCAAATGCCTCAATCACACTCTGACTTGACTCCAGAGTCAAATTCAACATTTGACTCAGACTCCAACCCCTGACTCCGGAGCATTTCTACAGACTTGATTCCGACTCCGCTTTGACTCCGAAGCAAATCTGAAAGCCTGACTCTGGAGTCAGTTGGAAATTTGACTCAAATTACAACCTCTGACTCCAAAGTCAATTTCTAAAAACTTGACTCCAGACTCCGGCTTGATTCCGGAGTCACTGCGGTTGCAGAAGGGTTGGGCAAGATTCAAATCCGAAATTTTTGATTCGTAATTCGTATTCGATTCCTTTTTTTAAAGTGGATTTGAGGATTCGAGAATTAAGGAATCGAATCCATTGAGGATTCGTAAAATGATTCGATTCATCTCCGAGGATTCATGTAGCGAATCACGAATCCAAAAAAAATAAGCGCTTGCCGGTTAACGTTGGAGAAAACGTCATCAGTTACTGGATTTTCTTCGAACGCGTATCCTATTCCTATTCCTGTTTTTTCATTTTTCAAACATTTTTTTTCTAATGAACTACATTTTTAGTCTAAGAGTTTTTTACGTTTATATTCTTTCTCATTGGTGAGACGTGCTTTTTACTGTGGGAAACAGATGAACAGAAGAAAAAGTTGGATTTGCGAAGGATTCGTGATTGGAAAATTAGATTCGAATCCACGAATCCGATGGGTGAATTCGTGATTCGGATTCGATTCATTTTTTACGTCCATTTTAGCCGGGATTCGTGATTCGTAAATTGATTCGAAGATTTATTTTACTGGATCCAGATGCGATTCATTTTTTTTTTGGATTCTGCCCAACCCTGGGTTGCAGTCATTTTGACTCCGAATCAGGAGTGACTCCTGCCGCTTGGTATTATCAATAGCCTTTTTCTCCAAAAATATATCTATTTAGTCCCTATTTCATTATCTGCGAATTTTGATTATTGCGCCCTCGATCTAAAATTTTGAAAAAAATATATGTTTCTAAAAAGTCAAAAATATATCCGAATACTTCGGTTTAATTTTTTTGCCAGGGCATTATCATCGCTAAAAAAATTAAATAATGATGTAAAAGCTCATTTTTGTGGGGAAATTGAAGGGAGAGAGTTGTTGATTTTTTCTCGGATGCTTCCTATATGGATTTATGACATGGGGAAAAATTATTCAAATAGATCCATTGGTGTTCTATTTATTTATCTCTTGAAATTCACCCTTTCAAAAACAGGTGGGTTGGGGGTCCAAAATGTTGGTCAAGAATATTTCTCGATGGTACGCACCTACCATCCAAGTATTGGCCTGAAATCGCTCCGAGGCAAATTTACCATATTTATCCACCTATGCTCTTTAGATCGAAGTCCATTTACACTATCTTACTGCGAAAGGTCTTTTGTGGAATATTTGAGTGGCTGAAATAGTTAATATTTAATGACTATAAGTTCACGAAAATTTCCATTAATGAGATACTACGTATACATATCCTAAATTTAACTTCTTAGTTGTTATCTAAGAAAGAGGTTTGAGATGTCTTTGTTACTAGATATCGATGTGAAGGTGTTGCCAACATCATCTATAATTTGAACAAGCCTCTGTTAAAAACTCAGCTCCAATAATACCACGTGGCTGCTTACATTTTCATTTTAATTCGTCCATTACTACGTTCGGTCGATTAATTGATTTTTATCGTTTCTATCTTCTCTTCAATACGCAACGCTATTACTACGCCGCTATCAAACCTCAAAACTAATGTAACCTTGTAATTCCAGAGTACGAGATTTCTGGTCCGAACAAGGTCCCGCCGAAGTACTGGCCAAGCTGCAACGAAAAGAGTTGACGTTATTTCGAGCCGCCGAAATGCTAAACGTAACGGTGACCACGTTAGCGAATTACTTATCCACCCTTAGACAAGGTGGCGGCACAGGCTCGTCCGATAACGAAGACGTTTCCGATAACGAAGACATGGTCATCGACGAAGATAAAGTATCGACTCATTCCTCCTCAACTACGCACTCTTCCATTCATAATAATCCCGATATCACTATAGTGAAAAAAGAAAATCTCACCAATTTAAATGGCAACTAGCCTAGTTCTTGAAGTTTTTTTTACTTGTTTATATTTTATTGTATTATCTATTTTTTTTTTTTTTTTAATTTTCCTTTCTCGATAACCTGAATTTAAACCACTTTGACGCTTGAAAAAAAAAATCAGTTGCACTTCGTTGCGAAGTTGGATGGAGAATTTTTCGTTTCTGTTTTGTTTTTCAAAGGCACGTGTGAATTAATGTGAATGCGCGTGTTTATAATTAGAAAATGGCGGTTGTGTTTTCGTTTTCGTACCGTACCGTATCAGATGGGTGATTTTTTATGACTCGGAATTTCTTTAACGATTTGTTTTTTAGCTCGGTGTTCGTGTACGAGCGTATTTTATCAGGCTGGAAAATTAATTATCGCGTACGCGTGGCCCACTTATAAACGTCGGGCATGAGAATTATTCGGCGAAAATGATAGCCGACTTTTTCGCACACAACCTAAATTTTCTAGACACGAAATTTTTTTATTATATATTTTTTTTCTTACCTACACTTATTTTTTATTTTTACGAAAAAAAAAACCTATTACACGATAAATTTCGTATTTTTACGAATAGTGATATCATTTGTGTATGTACTGGTTACATGTGTGTGTGGGTTTTTTTTCTCTCGAAATTTTCGTATCGGTAGGAGACGCTTGAAGCGATTTCACCTATATCGAAAGCGACTACCTGTCGATCAAGTGTAAGACTATAAATTAGATTATTACTTTGTGATAAAATCAAGAATTTTCTTTTTTTCGTTGAAAATTTTTTTTAGTTAAACCGTTCTGTTCGAAGGCGTCCTTTGTGTGTTGGAATTTTTATACGTTTTGTGGTTGTCGAGTGCCTGCTCCTCGCTGATTATCGAGTTTTATACAGAGTGTAGTATATGTTTATTCTTTCGCACTGCCATGAATGTAGATTCGCTTTGAAAATGATATTTTTCTAAATGCATCAACAAGTGGAACAATTTTTCGAACTTAATTTACAATCGTTCGACATATCTTTTGTATAATTTTTCTTTGAACGAAAGTTACCATATGTATGCCTTCTCTCTATGTTTTCTCTCTGTCTCTCTGTTTCGGCTTTAAGCTACGATATCGATAATTAAGCGCGGAGGTGTGAATGGAGGACGTGTTTTTTTTTTGTACAAGTTACGCAATGAAATTGCTTTTTTTCTTCGTACATGGCACTTTTTTTTGGAATTTGTAAATTTTTTTTTTTACGTATATAACTCGTTTAATTTTTAGTAATTTATTGAAGTAGTTTGTTTTAAATTATTATTTTAAGTTTGTGTACGCGAATACTCTCCTATTTATTTGACTGGATCGGTTCAGTATTTGGTTGACGGAGCTTGTGGAGAGTTTAGGTGCTAGGACGAATGACGCAGCGTTGGTTGGTACATGTTATTTTTTTTTTACACGGAGAAAATTAATAATGATAATGCAGATTTATTTTACTCGAATAGAACTGCTCGTTATCCTCGCATTTTAGTGTATAGTGTTACCACTTGCGAAGAGTGGGGGTATAGTGGAAATTGGAAAATGTATTTACGATGAGTTATCAAGCAAGATATTTAAGTTTCGAAAATAGATGCCAGATTTGCCTTGTAATTTGGACGAGGAAAATTTTATCGCTGGTGTAGATCGTTTAAATGAGTATACTAGATCGGAAGGTTGCAGAAGAGTATTGCGTGAAAAATGCACTCACGGAAGCCCTGAACTGAAATATGTATTGTCTTTAACTTCATCAAGTGTGATCGATGAAGAGGAGATATGCTTTTAATTTTTTTTTTTTTTTTTTTTTTTTTTTTTTTTGAAGAAGAAGAAGAAGAAGCTGTATTCTCCTAGTTGACTGAGTAAGAGAGAAGTCTATTGAAAAAAAAAATGAAGTGTGCAGCCACTTGATAAGAACGAACAAAATATAAAATAATTGAGATTAAGCAGGAAAAAAATGGGCCTGTCTACAGGACTCAACTTGAATCTGATATGTTACAACCAGTGTTGTAGGAACGAACATACGTCTGTTCTTGTTCCTGTTTTCCTTTTTGGAAAACCCAGTCATTTAATCATGTTCCTAACTCGTTCTCATTCTCAATGCCTTAATTGTTCTTGTTTTGTTCTTCGTTCTTTCAATTCTTTACAATCTCGTTCTCGTTTTGTTCTTCGTTCTTTCAATCCTTTATAGTCTCGTTCTTGTTCGTTGTTCGTTCTGTTCTCGTTTTCAATTTTTTTTTTTTTTTGTTATGACGTGTTTGCTCTTTATGTTGTTGAAATTGAAAATGAATCAATTGAATTTAATAAATAAAAAAAAAATCACTCATATTGGTATACGTAGCACTTAGATGCTTTTTTCAGTTTTTTGTTTTCTCTTTTCCCTCGTGATTTCTATTCATTATATGATGAACGATAAAATTTCAAAAGAACGAAGAACAACCTGAAATTACATCGTTCTTGTTCTTGTTTTCGTTCCACAACATTTTACATTAGTTGACTCTTGTTGGTTCTTCGATTTTTCAGTTTGAGAATATTCTGTTCTCGTTCTGTTCTTCGTTTTTCGTCCTTCATACGTATCAGTTTTATGTTCTCGTTTTGGTTCTGTTCTTCAGGAACCATGAAGATTCTCCGTTCTTGTTCTTCGTTCTCGTTCTTGGATTCGTTCCTACAACACTGGCTTACAACTTAGTGCTGAATGAATTAAAAAAAGAATTCATGAAATGGCGATAGTCTAAGGAAAAAGCGTAAGCAAGAAAGAAGAGAAGAATTGAAGCCACAACCCCATATCCCCATTTCCCTCGAGCTAAGACCTGTGAATATTTGGTCCTGTAAGTACTTCTGATGGCAGTTGAGATATTGGTTTTTTCGATAAAGGGTATTTTAGAGATGACAATTAATGTCCCCTACCCCATTATCGATCATCGAGGTTCCAGCCCCCTTCAAAGATTCGACATGAAGACATATTATCTGTACCTATTTCGAAGTATTAATAAAGGTACACTTGTTACGGTAATAACTTTTTATATTTTACTATACGGAGTAACTGAACTAACTAGTGTGACTACAAAAACATCAACGTTCACCTTAACTAGTGGCGCGCGCCGACCGACGCCGGTGCAACCCGATGTCCGTCGACGCCAACCGAAGTTATGCACCGGCCGAGCCGCCACATTATCTATAAGAAAAACGAAAAATTCAATTTCCCATAGTTTTGTTGAGCCATAGTATCAGAGACGATAATTGTATTATTCGCTCCATCGAGCCTTTGTTCAATGAAGTATCAGCCCCCTTTAAACATTCGACATCAATAGATTCTCTGTGAGGAAAAAAAAATTTGTTTCGACATAGTTTTGTGCAGCCAAGATATTTGAGATGATAATTATATTATTTTGCTTCGCTTCCCGCCCCCCTCCGGTTCTTATTTACCGAGGTACCAGCCCCCTTTAAAGATTCAGAATGGTGTATATCAGTGGTAAGAAACAAGAAAAACTCTCCATCTTGACTTAGTTTTTAATGATAGGAACATATTTTTATTTCTACCCCTTTCAATGAGGTACCAGCTCCCTTGGAAGATTTTCAAAAAAAAAAGATCATCAGTGAGAAACAAAAAAAAAAAAATTTGACCTGGTTATGTAAATACATACCTAGATATATGGCTATCTGGTAGAGTGAAGATTATTCCCCCCACTCCCTTCAAGTTTTTTGAATTTTCAAATTTAACATCTCGTGTATCAGATCATTCGTTTTAATGAAATGATGCCATTCAATAAAAAATCATCGTTTTCTCTACCGCCAAAGTGTACTTGCGGGCCAAAGTTTGACTCTTTATCATCAATTGGGGTTGAGACATTACTGCTTTCAGTTTAGGGCTTCCTTGCGTTGTTTTGTCGTGCATTAATTTTTAGCTACCTCTTCAAAACCTATGGCGAACGAAAATTGGCCGCTTAAAGTAGACTGTATCTTTCAGATACGGGTAAAACTGTATACAAAATCCAAGTTACATCTTTCCATAAATTAATCTAGTCCGGTGGTGCGATTTTTTTGTTTCAAAATTTTCATAGCTTTGGCTATTTCTTCCATTTACGTACGATCGGTTTCGTTTCTGGTGCTATACGTCTATGAAATATTTTTCGTCGACGAATACGAATGTTGATGGAACGATGATTGGCTGTGTGGTGTGTGCATTTTATTTCAAAAGCTTCTCGCAACCGCGAAAATTAAAAGACTTGAAATATTACAGTTCTTTATTCATAAATGTACGATTTCTTCCAGTAATTCGATTTGCAGTGCAGACACTTATTCATTTTTTTTTTATACGTGTAGATATATGATAATTATTTATTTACCATTGTTAGATGATGAAATGAGTACAATTAATCTATGTACTTGATGTACGTAGTAATTTACGAAGGATTAAGCATGCAATGCAACTTTCATTACTTATCATCGGATTATAAATATTGAATTATGATAGGCTTATTCGTTGATATATTATGTGTGTTGTTATGTCGAATGAAGTGAAATAGTTTTGCTTGTATTTTGAAAATTATTTTCGCCGAATTAAGATCATACGCACGCGCATAACACATTTAGATCGAGTGTTGATGTGTTGCACACAGTACTTGGTATATAGCGATTAATATCGCTGCAACTGGGTGCGATTAACGTTATAATTTTTAATTACTATGATCTGTCGTTAAACAGGGTTTTTTTTTTAAATTTAGAAATACTTCTTATATACATTTAAGTATTATCTGTTTGTTCATTTTGTAATCGCATTTGTTCCCTTTCAGCGTAGATTAATTGGTTATAATCTAAGTTCATTACATAGGTATTTTTAAATTCATCCTCGAATACAGTAATACGCCTATTTTCGGTTCCACGTACCGGTACGATTTATAATAGGAAAATGATAACTGAAAATTAACGCTTTATCGAACGAAATGACTGAACGAATCTGTATCCTAATACGTACAATCCTGATGATTTTTCTTCTTATTTTGTTTTGTAGAAAGTAACGAATTTTGTTGATTATATCTGTATACATTGTACATTTTATATTATACTACTATATTCGTAGAAAAAAATCAGGTGTTAGAAGTGTGAGATTTCTTTTTATTTTGTACGCTAATTGTAATTATTATTAGTTTTTATATCTTTATTACTATTAAGTGATCAAGTTAGAATATTCATTTTTTTTTTACTTGCATATGTATTTATGTTTAGGAAATACTGTAAAGTTAAACAAATACTTATTTATCATCGTCATCGTTCGTCATTGTTATCATTAATATCTTTCATTTTTTTTTTCATCAGTTTCGTAAGTCGCAATTTTTAAGCACATTGTTTATATAAAAGTAAATTTTATTATTAATTAAAAAAATTGATAATTTTTTTTGTCATCGTTTGTTATCTGAACGAGAATATTTCCGTGTGAATGGAACTGAAATTCTGAAACATGCGGGAAATGAGAATGGAGAAATTTTGGAATTAGGAACCAAAAAAAAAAAAGATTTTAATGCATAAAGCGTCTATAACAAGGGTTCTTGAATCAAGGGTATCATTTATAGGGTTCGTTTGAAAAAATAATTATTTTGATAATAAATTTGAAACTAAGAAGGTTCATTTGTTTTTTGATTGTTTTAATTATTTTTTAAGAACCAAGAAAAACAAAAACACTTAAGAAGTTCAATTTGGCACAAATGTAGTATTTCTTGCCATGAAATAATCATGCTAACACATATTTCTCAAATTATAACTATTTGAGGGTCCTCAAATTATCTTCAAATTTTGTAAATCCGCCATTTTGGATCCATTTTGACTCAAATTTAAGTGGTTATATTCTGGTCACAAACTAATCCTACACACCAAGTTTGACCATTCTAGGCCGATTTGGTGATGAGATATGGAAGATTCATGAAATTTCCTGCAGCAATTTCCACTCCGAAAGCCGTTTTTTGCTCTAACTCCCCTCCAAAATCACTGAAGAAGCTAAAATCAAAATACGTTCGTCACTTGGGCTCATTTTATCATATGACACAGCAATAAAAAATTTTCGACCCCTCCTGTACCCCCACCACTATTTTAGGTTGGTAACCCCGCCTTCCCCCTCCAACATCATGTATGGAAGTGAATTCGGGATATAGTATACAACTTATCCCCAATAACCATATGAATTCATATTAATTACATTTTTACCAACTTGAGGCTCCTCAAGCTCTACTCAAAATTTTGATAATCCGCCATTTTGAATCCATTTTGATCCAAATTCAAGAGGTCATATTGTGGTCACCAACTAACCTCACACACAAAATTTGACCTCTTTAACTTGATTTGGTGGGGAGATATGGAAGATTCAAGAAATTTCATGACTCAAAACTTCCTCAAAAAGCCGTTTTTTGATCTAACTCCTCTCAATATGCACTCAAGAAGCTGAAATTTGGATATGTTAGTATCCGTGACTCACTCTTTCATATGAAATCAAAAACGAAAAATTTGAGCTATTTGCCCCTTCTCCAGCCCCCTCAAAATTTGAGTGATCCGCCATTTTGAAATTTATCGAAAAAACAAAAAAACTATTTTTGCGTATTTGCAAGAAGAGTTCCTCACCGAATTTTGAGCGAATTTTATCCACACCCGCCTGCGCAAAGTGAGTGACACAAAAAACGCAATTTTCTCAAAAACAGGTTTTTGCTAACTCGCCTCAAAATGCACTTAGGAAGCTGAAATTTAAATATGTTGGTGTCCGTGACTCACTCTTTCATATGAGATCAAAAACGAAAAATTTGAGCAATTTGCCTCTTCTCCAGCCCTCCTCAAAATTTGAGTGATCCGCCATTTTGAAAGTTTTCGAAAAAACAAAAAAAATACTTCTGCGCATTTTCAAGAAGAGTTCCTCACCAAATTTTGAGCGAATTTTATGAATACTCGCCGGCGCTACGCGTGGGGGAAAAAAATATATATATATACCAAAAAGTTGGACATTTGCCAGATGATTACAAATGGTCTGAAACGCAAAGATTTGAAGACCCCACCCTACCCCGACCTTCCCTTCCCAAATCAGGTAGGCTGTAATAGCTATCGTTTTGTTAAAAACTCAGCTAAAAAAGGAAGGAAGAAAGTAGCGTGGATTTGTATCATTGATCACAGATTCAGGGTCGGAGAGAGGTAGAACTTGCCTCCGGACAAGAATATTTCAATTTTCACTTAAATCTAATTAAAACATTTTTTAGCTGAGGTTCTACCTTGAAAATTACAGCTGTTACAGGCTTACAGCCTACTTGATTTGGGAAGGAAGGAAGAAAGGAAGGGGAAGGTGAGGTCTTGAAATCTTTGCTTTTCAGTCATCTGCCAAATGTCCAACTTTTTGGTACAGGTATGTATATGTATAGTTGTTAATGTATTATTGCGAGATCCATTATATACACAGTGATTGCGAGATCCGATTTGAGATTTTGCCAGATTTGTGATTAGGATGATAAATACAGTTTTTTGGTGCAAAAATTTTCAAAAAAAGAGCATGTGAAAATGAAAAGTTAAAATTATGTACGATGCGCGCTTTTCAAAAATGTTGATGAACAACTAAAAAAATAAACGCTCATTAGACGTCCAAGTAACCATTTGAATCAACGCCGGATCTCTCTCTGCGCTGTTGCTATACAGGCGAGTAGAAAATTTGGCGGATCTTGCTTTCACTGTCGAATATATAAGAAATATATAAAATATATCCGTAGGTAAATCATAGCTAAACCGAGATCCGGCTGAAAACTTATCTATACGATGTAGTGGATATCACAAATAACGTGCGCTATATAAAACGTTGCGAGATCCGGCAAACGGATCTCATGATCTCGCAATAACTGTGTATATATAGGAATGATCTCGGTTTATATGGTTTTTATATTTATTTATATATTTCTCCCCTACGCGTAGCACCGGCCGATATTTATAAAATTCGCTCAAAACTTGGAGAGATACTCTTCTTATAAATGCGACAAAACTACTTTTTTTGCTTTTTCGAAAAAATTCAAAATGGCGGAGCACTCAAATTTTGACATAGGCTGGAGATAGGGTAAGTCACTCAAATTTGTTGTTTTTGATCTTATATGAAAGAGTGAGTTACGGACACCAACATATCCAAACTTCAGCTTCCTAAGTGCATTTTGAGGACAGTTGGAGCAAACATTAGTTTTTTGAGGAAGTTTTGAGTAATGAGAATTCTTGAATTTTCCGTATTTCCTCATCAAATCGACCTAAAAAGCTCAAACTTCGTAGGTAGGGTTAGTTGGTGACCAGCATATTATTTCTTGAATTTGGATCAAAATGTATTCAAAATGGTGGATTATCAAAATTTGAGTACAGAATGAGGAGCCTTAAATTTGTAAAAATATTAATTATATGAACTCATATGATTATTGGTGATAAGAATTATACTATATCCTGAATTCACCTGCTTACATGATGTAGGAGGGGAAAAGAAGTGGTTATCGACTTCAAAATGTGATAGGAGTACCAAGATATCAAAAATTTTTTACCATCATGTCATATGAGAAAATGAATCCAAATGACTAACCTTCCTTCATTTCAGCTTTCCAAGTACATTTGGAAGGAAGCTAAAGCATAAAATGGCTTTTGGAGGGGAAATTGCTGCAAGAAATTCCACGAATCTTCCATATCTCTTCACCAAATAGACCTAGAAAGTTCCAACTTCGTATGTAGGTTAGTTGATGATCAGAATATGACCTCTTGAATTTGGTTCAAAATGGCGGATCTCAACAATGATATTGGGCGTGGCCTATAGACATGGAGAGGTTAGCAATGTCATCTGTAAATCTGAACAAGCCCCAGTTAAAAATTCAGCTCCAGTAATGCGGCATGGCTGCTTACGTTTTTTTTAATATGTATGTGGAAAAAATTTCAAATAGAATTGTGAAAATGATTAAAACATGAAATTCGTATCTTCACGGTCCCTTAAAGAAACTCGGCCGTTGAGTCCATCTGCGACCCCCATTCTTCCTTCATATAGGTTGTGCTCAAATTAGTTAATACATCATTCCTTCAAAATTTGCAAATTCGTCACTGTAAGTACTATACGCTCAGTACAAGGAGAAGATTAATTTACATACATTGTAGCTATTGTTTTCAAGTTGAAAACTCAGCTAAAAATATGCCTGAGATTTGGTACAAAAAAAAGAAAAAAACCAAGAACATGAAACTTATATAGCATTTAGGTCCAATTTACAACAAAAAATTCTTCCCACTTAGAACTGTTTATTTTTCTCATTCTGTATAATCCAAATTGAAATTAGATTAATTCGAAGTCGTTATCTTTCAAAGCTAACGTTATTTAAGTCTGCCTAATTCAATGCTCAGTTCATTCATATTCTACTCATGTTAGACCATACTTAAACACGTGTCGATATTTAAAAACCAAATGAAAAAATATAAATCATCATAATCCATAATTAATAACGATTTCTCTTCGCCTCAATTCAACGCTATATCGCCTAAATGGAACTTCCAAAAAAAAAACCAACACAAAAAAACCACCACAGAATATATAACATGTAATAAATATCATTCACAATTCATTCGCATTACTTTTTTTATTTAATAAATGTAAATCTACCTAAAAAAAGTTAAAAGATATTTTAAAAATAACTTTACAACAAAATACGTAAGAAACGAAAAAAAAAAGTTTCACTAAAAACAGGACACGTAAAATATGCGCATTCGGCGACAACGCTATTCATCAACCTCATCTACCTTTTTTGAAAATCTTACGCATTCGATTTACAAAATAAGACGTAATTAATGTTTACAGCTTTCGGTTAACATTAAAAAAAAAAGCGTTACTTTTTACCGATACAAAATTCATTCGCGTATAAAATTAACATAAATAATCACATCGACACATTATACCTTAAATACAAAAAATCGAGTAACTTACGTTTTTCTATTGCAACGGAATGGAGTTTCTTTTTTTTCGAATATTTTCGATTATTCTAAAAAAAATTTACATCGATATAAAATTAGGTCTCCAAATGAAGCAGTCTGACATACATTATTAAATGAAAAGTAATTTGAACACAAACATAAAGAAAAAAATGAATTACATAAATGCACAATTAGAAAAAACGATCATGTTTAATTCACACAATTATAAAATTCGTATAAAAAATTACACTAAAAATCATTATTTTTTATAGGTATATAATAAAACTGGATATCATAAATAACTATTGAATAAATATGTTTTTTTTTCTCATTCGACGATAATGATAAATTTAAAAAATTTTCAAACAAAATAATACGTTGACATGATATCAAATCACATACATAAAGATTCATGTCTACGAAGAGCGGAAAACAGAGAGGCTGTGGTACAGGTAATGCAAAGGCTAATATTGCTTCAAAGATGGGTATAGGTAACAACTTCGTTAATTCGGAGATGATAGCAATCATATAGAAAAAAAAAAATAGAATCGCGCATTTAGAAAATAAATCTCGTAACTGGATCGCGTTCAACGCGAACCTAATTACCTATAAATAAACTTAATATTTCCTAATTAAATAACGATACGATATTGTAGGTAATACTAAGTATATAGTATTCGAAAAGCGTAACTACGAATATTCATATTATAAATATTGTCCGTATAATATAATTTAATGTTTCGGCTAGCGAATATTCAAAGCGGTAATTTATATTGCACTTTCTATTATCCTTGACAATTAATTAAATATCTCAATATTCATATATTTACAGTGACGTTGAAGACCGTTACGTATCGCGACGTTATTACGAATAATTGGCCGATAAAATCGACGAATGTTTACTATCGCAATTTAATTTATGTTCTTTAACTTCGTTTTCTTCGTTTTTTAAGCACCCATTTTGCATCTGAAAAAATTTCACCTAAAATATTATTTACATCATCTTTGGCTGATTTTGTGCTAATTTATAAGAGGATACGATTATTCGTCCTTTGATTTGGCTGAAAAATTTATTACACGTTGTTCTTGCCGTAGAAATGAACAAATACTCCAAAACTTTCCCCAACATTTCATATATGAGAGGAGGGGAGGCACCTTCATTTTTTATACTTACAGATTTCTGTAACCAATCAGTCGCGTATTAGATGTTTGAATGAAAAATTGCATAAATTACATGTAATACATTTTATTTTGGTATTAAAAAAATACCTATATGTTCATTTCGTAATAATTGTCCTTTAAATTCCCAACATCTTTTATTTCATTGCGAACAGGCGAACACTAAAAATATTCGATCCTTACACCCCCCCCCCCCCATCATCCAACCAGTGTATTCCAGAAACAAACTGCGATTCGCAACACGATAAATTCCGAACAAATTTCAAATTTTTGTACAAAAAAAAAAATTCATAAAAAAAAACGTAAACAGCCATGATACATAACTGTAGCTGAATTGTCAAAAAGTTGAATTTAGAATACTTTATTTCTCAGCATCAGCAGTAATCATAAACTCGTATTTTTCCAATTCCAGCAATTTGAGGCTCCTCAAGTTATGATCTAATTTTTACAATCCGCCATTTTGTATCCATTTTGAGCCAAATTCAAGAGGTCATATTTTGGTCATCAACTAACACTATACGCAAAGTTTGACTTTTCTAGGTCGATTTGATGAAGACACTATGAAAGATTCGTGGAATTTCTAATCATAATTTCCCCTCCAAAAGACGTCTTTAGCTCTAACTCTCCTCCAGATTCACTCGGGAAACTGAAATCAGAGTAGGTAAGTTATTTGAGCTAATTTTATCGTATGATACTGCGATAAAAAATTGTCGACCTCTCGTGCATCCCCATTATATTTCGAGAATCGCTCTCTCCCCTCCCCTCTAACATCACGTATGAAAGTGAATTTAACATATAGCATACTTCATATTCCAATAATCATATGAGTTCGTATTAATCACATTTTTAAACATCTCAGACTTCTCAAGCTCTCCTTAAATTTTGACAATTCACCATTTTGAATCCATTGTCTCCAACTAACTCTATATACGAAGTTTCACCCTTCGAGGTTGATTTGGAGAACATATACGAAAGATTCGTTAAATTTCACGACTCGTAACTTCTTGAAAAAGCCTTTTTGGCTTCAACTTCCCCCCAAATGTACTTGAGAGACTGGAATTTGTATCAACATTTGACTGATGCGTTTTTTGAGATGTATTGAAAATTCGAAAAAAAATTCCTTCAGGGTATTCAGACATTCAAGAGGCAACTCTCAGCCCATTTTATAATTTATCATTTACAAATTCCCAATATCTGCTATTTCTCTGCGAAAAATTCAGATTACTTCGAACAAACCCAACGCTAAAAGTAACAGGTATTACAGACGAACCCATCCATTTACATGAAATTGTTGTATTCTTATAACAATTAAAACTAATGATCCAAATCTAAGGTAAACACTGGCGTAATAGTTTCTGCAATGAAAGGCTCCAGTATTAATAATTAAGAAGAACAAAAAAAAGAACTTTCTCTCTTTAAAGTTTGAGCGACAAATTTACATATATTTTTTCAAATTGTGGGGTGTGCAGCCTATAATTATAATTATAATAACTCCCCCCTCTCCAAAAAAAAATCGTACAGAAAAATCCATCAAAAATCAATTAATTTTCACGCTAAACAATTAAGTAAAAAAGTCCCTAAAAAATAACAACCTTTTAAAATTAAGAAAAAAGCTTGATCACTGCAAACTTATTTGGAAGAAATTTTAATGCCTTCAAATGTCTTGGAAATCATTAAAAATTATATAAAAATATAATTAGCGTGTATATCTAGGGTTTTTTTTATATTTAAAAAAAAATGAGATAAGTGTTTTAAAAATTCAAAATATGAGAAAAAAGATTCAAAATGAAAAATATTTTTCATAAAATCAATTATCAATTATTTTCATTATTTCTTAGATAATCGCCTTGAAATCATTTGCAGCCACCTAAATTTTGCCGTTCAAGTAGCTCATGTAGTCTGTGTCTAAATAATCCATTGTTGGTTAGAAATGATACGAAATTTTGAAAACTGGATAAAATCAGAAAAACTTCCCCTCACCCCTTTCACCCGCCGCCAAAATGAAATGCAGTAGAAAGTGAAGAGAAATAAAACGGTATCATTGAAAAATACTCTACAACCAATACAAACCGTGAAAACTACCCACCCCCTCCACAGGGGGGAAGATCACAATTATATTTACTAAACAACAATTTTATGATTGCTTTTCGACGATAAAAGAGGTGGGGAAAGGACAGAAATTATTTCTAATGAACATGTTCATCAACTGATGGAAAATCATCGAGTACAGTTAGGAACACGAATTTTAAATTCATCTTCGAATGATGTTTAAACTTATTCAATTTTCCACGTTCAATTTAATGCGTATAGCAACCCTCACCTCGCCCCGATTGAAACTGAATTTTTTGCGAAATTTTAAAGCATTCTGATAGCTCGCACGAGTACTTTACCGCCTAATAACGGTAAGGAGAGCAGAACGAAATTAACGGGACTTGTTCACTACCACGGCAAGCCCAACATGTACGAAAAATTCGAGCAAAATCGAACGACATGTTTACAAACTGTTTTCACATCGCCAACACAATCGTTCCACACTGCGGATAAATTACCTTAGCTTTACTCAATAATAAATCCCTTTCTTTAACGACCACGTCCAACTTGGACTCCAACACATGTACTTGTTCGCTCCATCGATTTTCTTCACATTCGACGTGCTTTTGTAAACTATTCAACATTCCTTCCTGCAAAATAAACGCCGAAAGTCGATCAAAACATCCGTTCGAACAAATCAAGCATCGACGAAGCCCTCGATATACTCACCGTATCGGAAATAATGCCCTTATAATGACTAACCATCGATTGCAATTTGCTATTTTGTTTTTCCAGCTCGTATAACATATTTACTTGACCACCGTCGGGTATAACTTGTTTGTCTTCGACCGGCGAAGAATTCTGTTGACGTTTTTGCTGCGACGAGCGAATTTCTTGCAATAATTTTTCCACGTAGTCGAACCATACGTTATCCTGCGAAGAGCAAACATTCGTTGTTTAGTAAGATTCGCGTGAAGCGCTCTCGACGAGTGTTTTTTCGTCGCTTTACCTCGGCGCTGACGGAAGTATTTGAATTTAATTCCACATTCGAGGGTAAAAAGCCTCTAAGTCTTTTAATCAGTTCTTCTCGTTCTTTAACTTTAATCTCCTGCGAGCAAATAAAAATACGAGGTCGATTAATTCGCGATATTTTTCAAGCTCGATTAGATGCTTCGTTATGTACAGCGGCGTGCAGTGAGGATTACGAGGGGGTAAAAATAATAAAAATTAAATTATAATTATTTCGTATTCGAGGAGCATAATGTCAATGAAGTTATCACATCAGGGATAGAGTGAGCGATAGGCGGAAGTCATTTTTTTCTACAACAAATTTGGCTCAGGTATCAATAGCATTATCGAATTACTTTAGCAGAATGTAAAATACATTTCAAAATCTCAATAGGTTAGCGCGTAAGTAAATTTTACAATGAATATTTACAAAAAGGCAATTGAAAACGAGCTAAAATTATTTAATACTGATAATTTACAAAAACACAAAACTCAAGGAAGGAAGGAAGGAAGGAAGGAAGGAAGGAAGCGAAGAAGGAAGGGTGGAAGGAAGGAAGGACGGGATGGGGTATGGAGGAATGGAGGGAGGAGAGAAGGAAGAATGAGGGTGGGTGGGAAGCAAGGATAGTGGGATGGAAGAAAAAGGATGGGAGCGATGGTGGGAAGGAAGGAAGGTGAGAAGGAAGAACTGGGATGGATGAGAAGAAATGATGATGGGTGGGAAGAAGGAAGGACAGACAGACAGAGACTTTTATTATGATTAAGCATTTTCAATTACACGCAAAATAAGGAAGAAATAAGAAAAAAAAGAACGCGAGGAATGAATGAATGAAGGAAAGAAGGAAGGAAGGGAAGAAGGAAGGGTAGGAGGGAGGAAGGGTGGAAGGGAGGAATGAAGGCGAGAGAAAGGAAGGAAGGAAAGAATGAATGAATGAAGGAAGAAAGAAAGAAAGAAAAAAGGAAAGCAAGCAAGGAAGGAAGGAAGGAAGGAAGGACGGGATGTGGTAGGGACAGACAGACAGACAGACAGATTTTATTCATGCGAAACAATTTCATAAATACGAAATGAATAATATATACAGCCACCCAATACGGAGGGAGGAAAAAAAAGGAAGAATGAGGGCGAGTGGGAAGGAAGGATCGTGGGATGGAAGAAGGAAGATGGGAGGGAAGGAGGGTGAGAAGGAAGAAGTAGGATGGATGAGAAGAAATGATGATGGGTGGGAAGAAGGAAGGACAGACAGACAGAGACTTTTATTATGGTTAAGCATTTTCAATTACACGCAAATAAGGAAGAAATAAGAAAAAAAAAAGAACGCTAGGAATGAATGAATGAAGGAAAGAAGGAAGGAAAGGAAGGAAGGGAAGAAGGAAGGGTGGGAGGGAGGAATGAAGGCGAGAGAAAGGAAGGAAGGAATGAATGAAGGAAGGAAGAAAGAAAGAAAGAAAAAAGGAAAGCAAGCAAGGAAGGAAGGAAGGAAGGAAGGACGGGATGTGGTAGGGAGGAATGAAGGGAGGAAAGAAGGAAGAATGAGGGCGGGTTGGAAGGAAGGATGATGGGATGGAAGAAAGAGGATGGGATGGAAGAAGGAGGATGGGAGGGAAGAATGGTGGGAGGGAAGGATTGTGATAAGGAAGAAGTAGGATGAATGAGAAGAAATGATGATGGGTGGGGAGAAGGAAGGACAGACAGAGACTTTTATTATTGGTTAAGCATTTTCAATTACACGCAAAATAAGGAAGAAATAAGAAAAAAAAGAACGCTAGGAATGAATGAATGAAGGAAAGAAGGAAGCAAGGAAGGAAGGAAGGAAGGAAGGAAGGAAGGAAGGAAGGAAGGAAGGGTGGAAGGGAGGGAGGGAGGAAGGAAGGCGAGAGAAAGGAAGGAAGGAAGGAAGGAAGGAAGGAAGGAAGGAAGGAAGGAAGGAAGGAAAGACTACTTTCGACCAACTACTATTAACTCAATCTATCATTCGAATACTAGTCCGGTGGTTTTTAGCACCATTAGCCGTACTTTGAAAACCACTGCACGCCGATGATTACGCACGTGCGCCATTATGTACACTATTCAGCGAAGAATTCACGAGGCGAAATAAACGTAGATGAAATTTCATTACAACTAGCTAATAATTATCGAAAAGCGATAACTGGAAAAAAATAAAAATACACATACGTACGCGAATGAAATTAAATCAACTGATAAAAAAATCTACTATATCAAAGTGATAGCAAATTGTTCGTCGTTAAGTAACTAATCGTTCCACCTATTTAAATCCGTCAATCAGTACCGGTAATAATATCATGCACGGTCCATCAAATTCTCGCAAAACCAATCGGTTTCAACACGCGTTACACGCTCTAGTACCGAATTCCGCGCCAGTATCTCGTAACCCGAATAAATTCGAAAATAAAAATTCTAATAAAATAAAAAAAAAACACGCCAACAACCAAACTAAAAATCGCAAACAACACGTACACAACAGCGATAAGCGAAAAAAAAAGAAGCCAAAATGCCAATCACTCTTCGCTCACGGCGTCGCGCGCACCAAAATCGTCGATGACTCGAGACGAATTTTCTTCTAATCAATATACACGTTTACTTACATGAGATAAATTACGTATTTCTTTGACTTTGTTCTCAAAAGATTTTTCCATAGCGGACAAAGCTTCCATAGCTTTCCAATTTTTACAGCGTAGCTCCTACATTAATACGAAAATATGCTCATATTATCATCGTTTCTTAGATTACTCATAAATGCAAAAATGTAATAAAAATTCTAATCAATATTTGCACCGGTGTTCGTCGCAATCATCCACCCGCAGAAGGGTCGATTTCATCATTTTCGACCACCGATCGAACGTTAATATAAAACATCTATAACTCATATCGATGCGAGCATCAACGGTAATTTTACTCGAGTGGAACAAGCAGTAAATTTACATCGAACAACCACATCACTTTGACATAATTCTCTACGAAGTAGATTTCAAATTTCTTTCGTCGAAATTTGGTGAAATAATTTCACACGAGATATCCAGGCATTCGACCGAGACGTAATTCGAACCGAAGATTTTTTTCAATGCAAAATCTTCGGATAACCATCAGAAAGGATTATTAAAAATTCCCATCGACTCGATATACGTTGCTTCCTTTATTGCGGATGAAAGTTAGCCTTAAAATCAGTTTTTCGCATTTATTCGCACATCCTTGTTAGCCACTACAAGTGATAAAGAATGATGATGGGCATTATCGAGAAATATCACAGGATGAAGTTTTGGACACTCATCGCTACCCGTATTTTTGAGATGGCTTACTTGACGTATAGGAATATTCTATACGTCCGTTTTCAACGGCACTCAGAAGATAAGGAAGATGGGAGGAAATTTATCCTCGGAATTATTAAGCGTTTCCATTTAATTTAAATAAATTTCGAATCTCGACCAAATTTTATAGTTATATATTCGAATAAATTATGATAAATTGAGGGGAAGCGGAGGAGAGTCACGAAAAATCCAGAATCGGAAAATACATCGAAATTAGGCGAATAAGAAGGGAATCAAAAACAGCTCCATGGAGTGGTTCAGTTTCCTAAAAGTTCAAATTTTCCGAACTTTACCATAGAAACCACTCGGAAATGGGGAGTGGAAGTGAAATGAGAGGGCATCACATAAAATCAAAGATTTAAAAAAAATACATGGAAATTAATAAAAAATGATAAAATAAGTAATTGAAACTTTCATTAATTTCATCAATTTCGCTGCGAACTGGGAATAGAGAAAGACGAAGAAATGAAAGAGAAAGAGAAGAAACTTGCATTAGGCTTGTTAAGCTTCCGAATTTAAATCACAATAAATCCGAATCCTTCAATTTTTATGTTAATCGATTCCCATAAAAAGTAAGGTGTGAGTGAGAAATGACATCATCCTTCCTTCCTTCCTTTCTTTCGGTCTCTTTTATTCATTTCCTTCCTTCCCTTCATTGCTCACTATCTCCCTTCCTTCCTTTCATTGCTCACTATCTTCCTTTCTTTCTTTCTTCCTTCCTTCCTTTCCTTCTTTCTGTCTCTTTTATTTCCCTCTGTCTTACCTCATTCCCCGCGTTCTTTTTTCTGTCTTATTTCCTTCCTTCTTCCATCCTTCCCTTCATTCCTCACTTTCTTTCTTTCTTTCTTTCATTCCTCGCGTTCTTATTTTCTTTCTTTCTAAGACTGTTATTATAAGAGAATTATACCATTTAATAATATTTAATGATTAAAAAAAACTGAGCTCATGAGAATCCTCACCATTAACACCCCCCCCCCCCACGCCCGGATACGGCTCTGTGGAAAGTATTTTAGCACAGAGTTAAACTTTTGAGGATCGTAAATTATACTTAAAAATTTTTTGAGTATTTTTATGTTTTTAAAACTACCAAAAAATTTGTGTACAGTATTTTTTTCAATCGAAAAAATTTCAGAATTTTTATTTTGCAAATGAATTTGTTTTTCATGTGAAGTTTTGATGTATACATTTTTTTTGCAATTTTCGAAGGCGCTCAGTTATTATTATTATTTTTTTGTAATTTTTTGGGTATTTTTTTATTTACAGATTTTTCCTCGAAGATTACTTGATATAGAAAAAATCTAAAAACATTAGAAATTGAGGTGGTTTCACCTCTCCCCCCTCATGAGGTTCGGGGAAAATAAATTACGGTTCAAGTTGGATATAATTCCCTTCATTACTCACTTTCTCCCTTTTTTCCTTCTTCCTTCTTTCATTCTTCAATTATTTCTTTCTTTCTTTCTTTCTTTCTTTCCTTCCTTCGGTTCAAATATTTAAAATTAAAACATTTTATAATAAAAATTAAAAAAAAAAAACATGACTTTAAATTTGATCTACAAATTAAAAATTAATAGTCTCAGATCAGGTTAAAGCAAAAAATTCAAATAAAGTGATTTTTGATCTTAAATTCACAAGTAATTCACTGCATGTTCAAGTACCCATAACACAAGAGGTATGAATCACCTATTTATTATTTATTTATATAGATAGACAAAGTTTTGTGATTTAAAAAAAAATTGATTTTACGAATTTTCAAAAAATTGGCAACTAAAAATTTTTGTACTCTTCTAGATAATTAACAGTGAGTATATTTTTCAATGAAAAATAAAAATCAGTTTTCCAAAAAATTAAGTTTTTTTGAGGGGGGGGGGGGGAATTTAAAAGGAAAACAAAGAAAAACAAAAACAAAACCATGATCCAATTTTCTGTTGTGATCCGAGTACGTTCGTAAGTTTATTAAAGATTCAAATAGTAATTAATTTTTTTCAATTTTTTCTAAATGGATGAAACTTCAAAAGATGTAATATTGCTGTACACCATATGCTCACAAAAACTCGGAGAATTGATTTTTTTCCCTATTTCTTAAGCATCATAGCAATGCTAACAATCACAGAGAGAAAAAAATCATTCATTCGTAGAAATTTCAAATTTGTTGAAATGAAATGAGCTAAGAAAAAAAAAGGGACGAAGGAAGGACTGGAAGAGAGTCAAGAGGGGTCATATCGACGCATAAAAACATCTATTATTAAATTATTTCAACATTTCGTACATTAATATGAGCTACATTTAATGACTTACTCTGAATACCCGAATTTCTGAACCCCTACTTACCTTACCTGATGATTCAGCGAAAAAATACATAGAACATTTTTTACAGGAAATTTAACGAGGAGTATTTCATTACTACGCTAGTTTTCCTCCACGAGAGATTATCAGCGAGAGAAAAATGAAAAACTGATTTTCCTAAGCTTAGATCCGCAATAGGGGGTGTAAAGTACAACGTATTAATAGGTACTCTCTATACACTATTCGAGGTAATCATTTGAAACATTTTTTATCCAAAAATTGTTCGCTAGAGATTACGCCCTTATTTCATCAGCCAGACTGTTTGTACTAATTTCCATATTTTTTCAAGAACCCTAGAAAACCATCACCGAACCAATACATGCCATAAAAAGGACCGGATCAAGAAGCCAGTCATTCGTTTCATTACACCATCACCGCGAACTCCGGCTTTCCTCGATCCGAGCCTATTATACCGCTTACAATAATATAATATACTAACGTCATTTTTCTTTAATTGTTTTTTGAAATTATCTTCGATTTCGCTGACATTCTTATTTTGTTTTTCTAATTCGGCATTACGTGAAAGACTTTGTTGCAACGAGGCTTTTAGTTCATCGATTTGTTTATTCAGTTCTGTTATTTCTGTAGTCTTCTCGTTAACGAATGATTTGTATTTGTTTAATTCGTTCTCTAACCTTTGAGATTGTAAAAAAAAAACATATCAATAAAAAATACCTCCTTCCAATAATTACACGCTCTTCTCACAACTTACTGATCGTTTTCTTGTAATTTTCTCGACTGATCTTTCAACTGTTGTAATTGTTCGGTTAACTTTTCGTTTTCAATTTGTAACTGCTTCTTTTCGCTATACGCGTTGGTTATCTGAAATCGAAGCCATATTGATAACAATTCGCCCAAACAAAATACCAAATCGTCGTAAATACATAATATACATAACACGTGAAATAAATTAACGCTAAGATTTTTTTTTTCTAATAATAAATTACTCGCTATGCAATAACGCCCTTGTGAAAGTTGGGATACGATAGAAAATATCTGCTAATATTCCTATCGTAATGTGATAGTTCATCTACATCGTGTAAATTATAAATACCGTATTATTTCAATATGTTTATTTTTTCACACGATGGACGTTCAACTGCACAACGGCGAATTATTATCGCTGATTTAACATTCGATAGGATTTCATTTTTGTTTTCTCGACTACATTTAAAATACTTCAGCGTCTTGTAGAAATAAGTTGAACTAGCTCGAATGGAGGAAATGACAATGATAACGAAATTATTTCATTTCCTATTTAAAGTCGTTTCATTGTTCGCGTCCAACAACTGAACCGCCAATTATGGTGAAAATATAAGACCGAGTAAACAATCGTTCGTGTTGTGGCTAACGTTAAGACCATAGATCGAATGCATCTTCAATGTAATTTTATTTCGATTAAATAATTAAATAATTATTGTTTATGGAATTTTCGATTTTTTTTTTTTTTTTTTTACAACATTCTTATAATATGATTCAGTCACACATTTACCTAGTCACTATAAATTAACGTATTTTTCAAAAAGTAGGTTGGGTCGGTGGAGGGGGAGGAACTAATGAATAAAAATTGTAAAAAAAATTCACTTGCGAGTCAAGATATGAAATTGACATTTTGGAATCAAATCAAGGAGCATGGAGTTCATTTCTGATATTTTTAATAATGACATCAAGGGTGAGGGGGTAGAAGAAGGGAGGAAAGAAAAACTGTATGAAATGTCGACATTAAGTATTCTTCTCTGAAACCATAACAGTCGTTTTAACCAAAACATCGCTGAGCTCAAAAACCGAAGGGGCAGTTAATACGTGAAATAATTTCGCAAAAAAAAAAATCATTATTATTACAGTGAATCCATCTAATAACAAATTGATGGATCAAAGTGTAGCCTATTTTCAACACTGAAGGGGCTAGGACAGTTCGAAGTTTATAATGAGAATAATTTTTTGATTATTTCGATATTCAGTTTTTTTTCGACCAATTTCTTTTCCTTAACTTATTTTCAATTTTTTTAATATATTACACGATTTACATTTTTATTGAAAAATTTTGCATTAATTTTTTTCAACGATTGTTAGCAGGGTGAAATGATTTTTGATTTGATTTGTCTAAAATCGATTTGGCCATAGTTGTATACAGCTCTGATACAATATAAAAATATTTCAACTCCTCAGGTAACCAAATTGCGTGTCTGATTCTTTTAAAAAAAAAAGTGTTTTGAGTAATTTGAGCTCGCTTTGCGTCTACACGTTATTCTTAATTGTTCAAACGCAAGAAAAAATTCAACTGTTGATTTTAAAATATTTTTCGAGAATTTAAATTTTCTTCCAACTCAAAAAGTCAACATCTCACATATTCATTCAATCTTCCCTTCTCGGCAATAATCAAGCCATAATTACCACTCTGTTCAACTACCTAAAATCTGCCAAACTTCTCTCCTAAATCGAAGCATCCATCTATCCGTGCTTCTGGCCTCAGTAGCAGTATATGGCACGAAAATGGAAAAGAGTAAGTAAATTAAGTAAAAAAATTATTAATTGAGAAAAATTAGCCACTGGGGTATAAAACATGGAGTAGATTTCTGCTTCATGTTCATTATTTATTTCCCAGGTGTTCTCAAATTATATTCATTTACTGCTACAACCTGGTACAGTACCCAAATTATGCCATTTTCAAGAAGAATTCGTACTATTCTGAGCACTCTCAGAAGGTAAATTTTGGGTATATTACATCACTCTTGTCCAATGAAGAAGAAAACACGCTTATACAACACATCCCAAGAACAAATTCTTTCTATTCGCAGTTTTTAGAAATTACCGAAATGTGGTCCTCTATAAATCAAAATTCAAAAAAAAAATCATTTAACTTATTTCAGTTTTAGAGCAACACAGGATAAACCACGAATACAAAAAATCTCAAATTGCCCGAAATTTGATTTTTTAATAATTTACGAGACTAAAAATTTTCAATTTTGATCTGTAGGACTCCTAGATTCCATAGGAATCATTTTGTAAGTAACAAATCCTAAGCCAGACTGTTTTTTCTCAAAAAAAAAAAAATCGTTTCACTTCAGCGGATAAACAAACCTACATCTTGAAAAATCATTGGAAAGTCGAATAGCGAGCGCTAAATGAAATATATAATTTTATTTTTACTTCACGTGTTCATGAGCTGTATTTTTTTTTTTTTGGGGGGGGAATTTTATTTTATTTTCATTTTATATATTCTTATTTACTTCACTATCTTCCATTTACGTGCCATGTACTGCTACTGAGGCCAGAGGCATAAAGGGTATAATTTTCTTATTTTTTGCTGGCGGGAAGGGAGGGGAGGGAAATTTTTTTTTTGTCAAACCAAATGCAGTAACATTCGTAGGACCACTTAGCTGAATAAATAACTTGTACAAAACTTGCAGGGTCTTTAAACTCCCTGTATGAGGATAGTAAGCTTTCCCTATTCTATTAAACATTACTATAGTGGAGATGGATTTGAAATAATGCACTTTTAAGCTACGATATCGCATGCAATTCATATTTATCAATTTTCAGCCATCCGAGTCTCCCTAAGCATCCCTAAAATTTCCACCATCCGCCATTTTCGATCGGCTCCCACTTAAATTCAAGGGATTTCACTAACCTAACCTACATACAAAATTATAGCTTTCTAGGTTGATGTGGTGGGAAGATATTACAGGTAAAAAAATTCCACGGTTAAATATTTCCTCGAAAAGCTATGAATGTTTTACTCCCCCCCCCTTCTCATACATACCTGAATATCTGAAATTTGGATATATTGGTGTTTTAACTTTGCTCCATCATCTGATACAAAGATCAAAAAATTTGTAACTCATTAATATCTGTTTCATAAATTTAGAGCGAATTTGCCGAATTTTACATATCTATTATGCTCTCCGAAAAAGATATTAAAATTAACACACAGGCTACATTCATAGGTATATAGCTACATAGTTCATATCGTAATAGTCATCAGCAGATCAGCAAAGAAATGTTTAAAATGTGAAATATTATCTCCCTTTCATCCCCTGACCCCTCTTTACGAAATAACATAGACTGCAATAGCTTACTTTTTCACCAAAAAATCAACTAAAAAAATATATTATATTAATGTAAAATAAGGAGGAAAATGAAGGAATAAAAATTTAAATTAATTAATATTTTGAAAAAATACTTCCACTCTTTAAAAGATATCAACCCCCTTCTCCTAAACTTAACTACTTTGGAACGATTGATACTTCAGCGATGAAACACACGCTAAAAAGCCACCCGACAAAATATTCGATGGTTCGCTGTCGCTGCTTACGTAATGAATAAAAACTGCATAATCACAATGATAAGTGTCACGAGGCTAATTTCCTCTACGTTAGTATTTCCATTGACGCGTGACCAATATAATTAGCCAACTTTCACACCGGAGAGTGTACACTTGAACCAATTTCTTTACCTGTTCATTGATACGAGCATTCTCTTTGAGTAATTCTTGATTCTCTATTTTCATATTTTGCACGGTACAATTGAATTTATCGATTTCGCTATTTCTGCGCGATAACTGTTCGGTGACAGTTTGCAGCTCTTTTCCTAAACGAGTCACTTCGAACTGACTACTGCTTAAATGACGATCCAATTGTTCCCGTATAGCTCTCAGATCCTGCGATAACGATACGAGATTATGTATGAACTAATGAAAAGCAACCAATTTTTTCCAGCGAGTTTTTTTTCTTCAACGTACCTCTAATTGAATCACTAATTCTTGTGTAGCGGTGGCACTTTGTCGGAAATGAGCGATTTGATTCTCTTGCACGGCTACTTGTTCCCTGAGCAATACGCATTCTCGTAGTTCTTCGTTCATTTGGGCTTGCGCGGCTTCGTGTTGTTGCAACTGGCCGGCCATTTCGCCTAATTGACTTTCTAACGCTACTATGGCCTGGAAAGTGTACAGCATATAAAATCATTTTTATAACATTTGACCACGAAATATTATTGTATTAACCACTTACGAAAAAAATCTAAATGTAAAGTTTTTGTCTATAAAGATCGGTACACATGTACCACGTTGCCTATCGGTTCATGAAAAGGGAAGAAATGTACTCAAAGTGTACAGCATATAAAATCATTTTTATAACATTTGACCACGAAATATTATTGTATTAACCACTTACGAAAAAAATCTAAATGTAAAGTTTTTGTCTATTTTCAAAATTGAAGGAGCTACAGTGAAATGAAATTTTCAATACGTTGTCGCTCCTTCAATTTCCAAGATGGGCAAAAATTCATCATAACTTTTTCCATTACACTAATGGAGAACTACTCATTACAAGAAAAATATTATCAAATAACACAATTTTTTCTCTAGTGACGTCATCACATGCAAAAGTGTACAAGGACATCACTTGAAAAGAAATTGCATGGTACGTATGAACGTTTTATTCTTCGGGTTATGGTACTCTATCACTTCAATAAAAACAAATATTTAGAATTTTTGCCTATTTACGAAGAAGCTACAAAGAAATGAAGCTTTCAATACTCTTCAACTCCTTCAAGATTGAAGATAGGTAAAAATTCTGCATAATTTTTTCTGATGCAATAATCGAGTAGCACCCACTAGGAGAATAAAATTTTCAAACAATGCAATTTTTTTTCAATTGATAGAGTGATAAGTTTGTAACTTTTTCATGATGACGTCACTAGAGAAAAAATTACATTTTTCACAAATTTTACTCACGCATTGGGTAAGACTGGATTAATGCAACAAAAGAACTTATGTGAAAATTTTGCCTATCTACAAAACTGAAGGAGCTACTGCGTACTGATACTTTTATTTGGCTGATGCTCCTTCAATTTTAAAGATAGACAAAAAATTTAAATGATTTTCTTTTTGTAAATGATGAACACATAATATTCCGTCGTCAAAATTTCACAGAAATAATGAGTTTGTGAGCGTTACACTTTGGGCATACGTATACATGACATTTTTTCTCTGTCTCGAGGAGTATTATACACTAGCGAAATCGACGCAAAGCTTGCCGAATCATCCAACAAAACCGAAATGCTAGAGGCGACTTACTTGTTGATGTTGTTCGTTTAAATGAGCTATATGCATTTCGAGCTGTTGTCTTTGAGAAAGTAGCTCTTGCTGAAGGCTGCTTTTGGTTTTGGAGCTTTCTTCCTTCAGAGAATGCATCATCATACGTTCTTCGTTGAGTTTAGATTGCAGCTAAATATTGTAAAATAATTTTCGTTAATAAATATTTAACAAAAAGATAAGGCAAATAAAGAGACGATGAGGTATATCATACCTGTTGAATTTGTTTGGAGAAGTTTTGTTTCTCTTCCAGGGCGGCTTGTAATTTGGCGTTTAGATTTTGAAAATCGACTTGACGAACGTTCAACGATTCCTCCAACTGTCTGTTATTATGTTTCTCCACGTTCAACTCGGTACGTAATTCTTTTAATTTGCTTTGTATCGCTTGATGAGCGTCTTGCTCGGCGGCTAATAATTTCTCTTTTTCGGCCAGCTGTTTTTTCAACTTCACCATCGGGTCTTGGCGACTACCCTGTTATACGAGCGAAATATGTATAGTCAACACCTTCAAAAGCAAGATACATCCCTACCCCCATCAATGTCATTTTTTAACTGAGATGTGTTTCACGTAGAAGTGCCAATAATGGAGATAATATCGTCAAAAAAACAACATTTTTAATAGGCTTGTATTTGAGGGCTAAGGGCACCCCATTCTTACGCTAACAGCTCAAAAATTATGGGTCATACGAAAAAAATGTATACCATCTAACATTAAATCCAAAGCCCTTTATTTTCGTATAAAGTGTTTTCACCAACGACCAATCGAAGAAGTGCCACCTCCTACAGCCTCCCCCCAAAATGTGACCACAGCGAGGCCGTGTCGACAACATAATGTTTTATTTCAAAAAGATTTTCACTTTCGTGTTTTTTTTTTATTTTATTTTTTTAAAATATTTTATTTCAAAACTTTCGACAAAAAAAAACACTATAAAATGATTTTATAAAAAAAAAACCATAACGCGTTTTCGTCTACAAACAGCAATCTTCAGTGCGACGATACAACTATAATTATGACGAAGCTAGCGAAAGGTTAATGTGCTACAACGTAATATTAACTGAATACGTAATTGCTTGTCAATCAAGTGCATATACAGACTATTTAGCCCGTGTACATCTTTCTTATAATTCATACTTTTCGTTTTATTAATGTAGATGGATTCCAAAATAAGGCGTTTTTTTACATTGGTTTCCCTACGAAGAGGTCATCTACAATACTCAAAAATAAAATTTCCTCCTAGCTATTGGAAATGTCGATGGGACCCCAGTCAGCTCTTAGGGTATACAGTAAATCAAAAAAAAAACGTTAAGCAGCCATGCCGCATTACTGGAGCTGAGTTTTTAACTGGAACTTGTTTTGATTTAGTAATAACCTTGCTCAATCGTTCATGACTACAAGCCACACCCCATACCAAGTTTGAAAACCCCTACCTACCTTATCCTTTCCAAAAACACTTAAGAAGTTGAATCTGGCACAAATGTTGTATTTTTTGCCATGAAATAATCATGTGAACACATATTTCTCAAATTATAACTATCTGAGGGTTCTCAAATTATCTTCAAATCTTGATAATACGCCATTTTCAATCCATTTTGACTCAAATTCAAGAGGTCATATTCTGGTCACTAACTAATCCTACACACAAAGTTTCACCATTCTAGGCCGATTTGGTGATGAGATATGGAAGATTCATGAAATTTCCAGCAATTTCCCCTCCAAAAGCCTTTTTTGCTCTAACTCCCCTCCAAAATCACTGAGGAAGCTAAAATCAAAACAGGTTTGTCACTTGGGCTCATTTTATCATATGACACAGCAATAAAAAATTTTTGACCCCTCCTGTACCCCACCACTATTTTAGGCTGATAACCCCGCCTTCCCCCTCCAACATCATGTATGGAAGTGAATTGGGGATATAGTATACAACTTATCCCCAATAACCATATGAATTCATATTAATTACATTTTTACCAACTTGAGGCTCCTCAAGCTCTACTCAAAATTTTGATAATCCGCCATTTTGGATCCATTTTAATCCAAATTCAAGAGGTCATATTCTGGTCACCAACTAACCTCACACACAAAATTTTATCCCTTTAAATTGATTTGGTGGGGAGATATGGAAGATTCAAGAAATTTCATGAATCAAAACTTGCTCAAAAAACCGTTTTTTGATCTAACTCCTCTCAATATGCACTTAGGAAGCTGAAATTTGGATATGTTAGTGTCCGTAACTCACTCTTTCATATGAGATCAAAAACGAAAAATTTGAGGTATTCACTTCTTCTCCAGCTTCCTTCAAAATATGAGTGATCCGCCATTTTGAAATTTATCGCAAAAGTCTCTCACCGAATTTTGAGCGAATTTTGTGAATACTTGTCGGCGCTACGCTTGGGGGAAAAAATATATATGTATACCAGAAAGTTGTACATTTGCCAGATGATTACAAATGGTCTGAAACGCAAAGATTTAAAGACCCCACCCTCCCCAGACCTTCCCTTCCCAAATCAGGTAGGCTGTAATAGCTGTCATTTTTTAGTTAAAAACTCAGCTAAAAATCTTTTAAAAAAGCAAGTTGCATAATTCTACCGCACTAGGAGGTTGGTGGAGCATGGAGTCGTAGCATACAACACATCGATACAATTTGCAATGTTGTTTAGAATTCGCATCTAAACCTCTTTACTTGAATTTATGTCCCAGTTCAAAGGTAGATGGTATAAACCAGCGAACAAATTCTTTAAATACGCTAATACATTATTATAAATACCTCGATCCATTCTGCATCAATGATACAATCTTCTTGTTGTTTATTCAACAATAAATCGATCAAATTTTGAATCTCAGTACGCGATAATTCCGCTTTCGCGATCAGTGGAATCAATAAGTTCACATTCACCGGTCCTTCGTTGTCATTGGCTGTAACAAAATCATAGTTATTCGATATTATCATTTTTTATCGATCAATAAAAATTCTACTTTCTATGGGCCAAAAAGTACATTAAAAGAAGAACTTTTTTAATTCATAAGGGGACTAATAAGTAATGCATGAAAAATAAATTCAAGGAAGCCATAAACAGAAATATGTATGTCCTCAACTCCAAGTGTGATCAATAAGGGGGGGAATGAGCTTCTAAAGGATCGAACTTTGATCCTCCAAGTATTTTCTAGTGGCAGAGAGGACATTGGTTTTTTCGATAAAGGATATCTCAGAGATGAAAATTATGCAATGTCCCGAACCCCAACCTTCATCAATGAAGTAGTAGTCCACGTCAAAGATTCCACATCAAGACATACTATCTATAAGAGAAAGCAAAAAATTAAATTTTGACAATGTTTTGTAGAGCCAAGATAACGGAGATAGATAATATTATTTGCTTCACTCTGCCTTCGTTCACTAAGATACCAGCTTCTTCAAAGATTTTAAATTATGTATTTTATTATTGTGAACGAGAAAAGAAAAAGAAAAAAAGTCCAAGAATCATGAAATTACTTTTAAAAAAAATCCCAAAGAAATCATCCAATTATCGAACTTTTACAAACTGAAAAAAAAAAAACACAAAATAATTGTCACTCCACCACTCCACTCCTCTTCCAACTACTCAAAATTACATCACGTTGTAAAGCAATTAAATAATACTCCCCCGACCCCCTCTTCCTAAATCAGGTAGGCTGTAATAGTTATCATTTTTATTAAAAACTCAGCTAATAATTAATTCGCTCAAATTTTTATCCATTGATAACATACTTCATCATTACCTTAAAAATTGTTGAAATTAAACAACAAATTTCTCAACGAGATTATATACTGAAAGAATTGGTACGAAAACCTTTACACAGTTCACAATCCTCCCTCAATGGGTCCATTTTGATGATTTTTTTATTCCAAAAGATTCCATTTTAGGTATGGATATGTTATCAAGAAAAAGATATAGATTTTAATATTTAAGCATAAAAAATTAAATTTTTGTAGTTTTTTGAATCAATTAATGCGACCATATGCAAGCACTGCTTGGCGAAAAAAAAATCCTGAATACTTACGAGTGTTCATCTTTTATAGGTAGGTACTTGGTAGCATCCAGAACAATTTTCTCATCAATAATGTACCAAGTTATCGCAGAATGTAATAACTACATTGTTAAATTGTAATGAAGAATTACAGAATTATAATGAAAAAATTGATGTTGATACGATATTCATTATTTCTACAATTTTTTCATTTGAATAATTAATTCACCTCGAGTACTAATAATAGTTTTGTATTTAATTTTAATTTTCATTTTTTGGATTAAAAAAACAGTCCAATTGAATTTTCACATTAACCCCACCTGAATTAAAATTTGGCTGCTTCTTCTTTTTCTTTTATTTATTTCACTTCATTTTACTTAAATGATTTTTTTTTCTCTTCTTTTATCGTTCATGAATACTAAAATATGAATATTAAAAAATATTTTATTATGATTTAACGTGAGAGGTGGGTTTGGTAATTTTCCAGCAAAGAGATTTCATCAAACGCAACCGCCGCCACGCTACAGAGTGACGAATTATCATCAAATTGGTAAGAAAAATTATCGAAGTTTTAATCAAAAAAATCCTAAGAATCATGGAAATCCCAATGATATCATCCAATTATCGAACTTTTTCCTCATAAAATAACGACATACTTCCCGTGGAAGAATTTTTGTTACAAACTAAAAAAAAAAAAAAAAAAAAAAAAAAAAAAAAACGAAATAATTGGCACTCCACTCCTCTTCCAACTACTCAAAATTACATCACGTTATAAAGTAATTAAGGGATATCTGTGAACCACGAAGAGGGTTGTTATTAATAAATTATCATTATAAAATCGAAATCAGAAAGAACAGCAATGATTAGGCACAGCAGAATTTGTCTATTTTTAACCAACTATCGAAGGCTACAGCTTCGTGAAGTTTCAATTTATTTCAAACATTTTATCATAAATGTCGCCTCAAGAATCAGTAGGGGGTTAGTACGTAGCGAAACTACGAATAAATTATTTCTGCATGCGCTATACATGCACCAAGTCGGGTAAAATTATTATTTTTTAATTGCTCTATAATTTCGTAATAATTTACTCGTAATATTAAATAATATCATAACTTACCTGACTTTTAAAATAGATAATGAAACGAATAAATTAAACCTGAATACAATCGAGCATTCAGTTCTCGAGATATTTCTTTTTAAAATTGAGTATCTCGGTAGCATCAAAATATCAACAAAAAGCAAAGCTTCTGAACCCCCCTCCTTCCATCCAAACCTTATTGATGACACATCGAGTTTGTTAATTTTTCACGCATTACTTTCACCCACATTTTCTAAACTTACAATGAACGGAAATGAGCTTCAGTAAGTAAAAGTTTTATCGAAGGGAAATCAAATAGAATACGGTAGTTATGAATTTCAATTACGTAGATGTCAAGATAAACAGATAAGTCGAAATGATTTCTTATTCGAAGAAATTGATAAATAAGGTCGATGTGTTCGAACTCAAGGACTTGGGAGAAAACCCAATAGTTTCCATTCAGTTTACATTCACATGTTCCAAGAGGCCTTAAGTTGTAAAAATTTAACGACAATCGAGTGGCACTCGAAATATTTCAAGTACGTTAATGGGGGAACAAATTGCAACTGGAAATAGCGAATTACTCACTCATTTTTTGTAACGCTTTCATTTCGGTAGTCTGCCTTTTGATAATTTTATTAACATTTGGGGCGTTACTTTTGCCATTTTGCACAGGACTGATTTTACCACCGGGAGAAACGTTGGCGTTCTTCTTATTTTGTGGTTTATCTGATTTGGCCGAGCCGTTGGAATTGAGATTTTCTTTCTCACTCTCGCTGGTTCTCTTTACGGTGCTTTGTTCGGTGACGCTATTGGAGAGATTTTCGTTTTCCATTTTTTTGTCATTCTTGGTTTTACCATCTTTCTCTTCCAGGTTGGGGGATTCGTTCAACGAAGGGCAAGAATTAGCTAGTACCGTTGCTTCGGTCGGTTTCGTTTTGTCGTCGGTTTTCTTTGATTTGGGAGACGATAAGACTTTCTCTTTGGTTTTTTCTTCCTTGGGCGAATCTTTCGTGTTTTTCTTTTCTTCGGATTTTTTGGATTTGTCTTTTACCTGACGGTCTTCGCCTTTACCGGTGGCTTTTTTGGAGTCGTCGTTTTCCTTGTTAGCTTTTTTCTTATCTTGAGATTGCGTTTTAACGCTACCAGCTGTTTCGGATGTTACGAGCTTTTGCTTTTCTTCGTTCTCCGTTTTCTTATCGACGCCAGCCGTTGAGGTTTTGTTTTTATTCAGTAGTTTCTCGGCATTAGCGGTATTGCTGTTGTAATAGCTAACGCTGTTGGTTCTGTCCTCGTTGTAAGACCCATCAGTGTCTTCATTATCCGTGCTGTCGGTTCCGGTGGATGGTTTGTTCACCGGAATGTTATTGTTGGTGTCGTTTTTCACACCGATGTTGGAATTTTCTACGATTTTATCGTTGTTCGATTTTTTGATCGGTTCTGTATTAGCGGATTCTTCTTGAGATGCATTCGTATGGTTTACTTTATTGATTGTAGATTCTACCTGAGTATTTTTACCGCCAGGGTTGTTAGAAGTATTTGAACCTTTTTCGTTGCCATTGGAAGTGGTGAAATCTGAATTTTTGGGTTGAACTTTTTCCGTCTTCTTTTTGGTGTTCACGTTGCCATCCTGAACGAAATGAATCATTTATAATATGCACAGAGCTATTTTAATCTGTTAGATATTCTAATACTCACAGTTTTATCGTTACTAGGGTTAATAGATGGTTTGGGTTTTTTAGCATCTTTTACGACAGGATTCTGAAAGGTTACTTTGTTTTTCTTTTCGGCGTTAGGTTTTTCTTTGGTAGTTGCTTTGAGAGGTTTCTTCTGCTGCGTGGACTTGGGTTTAGCGCTTGTTCTATACTTTTTCTTTTGTTCGGCGACGTTTTCTTCGTAGGTTTTCTCTTTTAAACCGATTTTAAATAAATAGCTGACCAAACCGACTAAGCCGAGAGCTGCTACTGGAAGTGCAAGGAAGACCCAGAATTCCATCGCACCTATAACACGGATTTCAATTAAACAACACTTTTCGTCAATAATAAATTCAAGTGCAAATAATAAGTGAACCTTTACCAAATGAATTATATAGCAATGAAAAATGTTATGGTAAGGAAGCGAGAGAAGCGTGAGGTATTATTCATACTTTAGAGTATGGCAACATATTAACCGAGTCGGTAAATGAAGATTAGTTGGACATTTATTAACGCCTAGTCTGGGTAGTTGGTCTTACCTTAAAAACTATATTGAACTAAAAAAAATTAAAATATAAAAAAAGTGAATAAATATTCCCTACGAACGATAAATCACATTTTTCAACCGAATATAAAATTAATTTTAAAATGCCACAAAAATAATAAACGTTTCATTTTCCTTATCAAGATGACGTATACAGATTAAAAAAGTGGCTACGCATCAGATACTTTGCTGCAGACTATACCGAAGTTCACACAGAAAGGAGCGACGAGCGTACACGAATACAAATCGACTGCATGAATGCCACGAACACCGAATGAGCGAAATTTTTGAAATTTTTTTAGTTCCTTAGATATTTTATAGGTAGCGCTGTTTACTTGTGTTTTATAATGCTGGTTGTGTATTCTTCAACGAAAAGTCAAATCGGCACAAGTGACTACGAAAGAAATTTCCTTCTTTTCTGCGTTGGCCTCCTCATGTTGATGAAAATTTTTTAATTCGTTTTTCCATTTTCTTGGTCGAGTTAATTGATGAATTAAAACCCGGCGTATACGTTGACAGTTCATAATGGTAAGTAATTATGAATTTTAATAACTTGGTAACTTTTCTTTGAAATGAGGTGTTGGTAGAAAACTTTAACCTGTGTTCGAGTATTCTCAGCATATTGACTCTCAATTGCAATGTGTTTTAGGCTCCTAAAAAAGATTCCAAAGGTTCCTCATCGAAACAACCGCAAAAGACTCAAAAAAAGAAAGAAGGAGGTTCCGGCGGTAAAGCCAAAAAGAAGGTAGTATCGGCTGAAAATTTTATTTTACCTTATGTACTTCTTTGTCTCCCTAAAATGAAATTTTTTTCTCATCAGAAATGGTCGAAAGGAAAAGTTCGTGACAAGTTGAACAATCAAGTATTGTTGGACAAAGTTTCATACGATAAATTGTTGAAGGAAGTACCTGCATACAAATTGATAACACCTTCGGTGGTCAGTGAAAGATTGAAAGTCCGTGGATCATTGGCAAGACGAGCCCTTAACGAATTATTAGAAAAAGGTAACATCTCTTTAATTACTGCTGTTGAGTGTACGGTAATATGATGATATTTACGTCGATATTTATTATTTATTCAGGTTTAATTAAACAAGTTGTTAAACATCATGCGCAACTGATATACACCAGAGCCACCAAAAGTGAAGATCAAGCATAAACTATGCTTTTTTTATTTTGTATTGTAATTATGGATTAATAAATTTTCTGATAATTTCGTTTTAGAATTTTTCCTTTTTTTGTGTGTTATTTGACTCAAATGGTAGTTTATATGGTTCGCCATTTATTTGGGTATTATTAGAGTTTAAGTTTTATTCTAAAGCAAACCGTACTTTCTTCAATTTGATCTATTAATGTTAAGTATTCATTGAACATTTTTCATCATTTTGTAAGTGATGAGTAAGCTTTGGGTAACGAACCCAACTTTCATTTGTTATGTGTAAATCGTGTGTTCCTTAATTTACATACTACGTAATAAAAAGGCAGTAATAATTTCTTTGCCGTGTCTTTTAAGTTCTAACTCCGTAATACATAGATATTTTTCTTTTTCATTATCAAGTGTACTGATTCCCCATGTTTCCGTGCGATTCCCTAATGATAGGAGTCTATAGCTACTGGAGGAGTTTCAAATGTGAAGAATCATT
Organism: Phenacoccus solenopsis; assembly: GCA_009761765.1. Lineage (NCBI taxonomy): Eukaryota > Metazoa > Arthropoda > Insecta > Hemiptera > Pseudococcidae > Phenacoccus > Phenacoccus solenopsis. The sequence goes on from CM019756.1 coordinate 12,039,808, forward strand.
GCAGTGTCTCTAACTAATCGTAAATACAAAGTCGGGAGTTTTTTAGCTGGATTCAATGAGATGATAAATTCAAGACATTTTATGACTCAAAAAGCAGTTTTTTTCCTTTGAATCATCCGATTCTCATGGGAAAATAAAATTTGGATATGTTAGTATCCTTAGTTTATTCCTTCATATGTCAGAATATGATTGACTTACATTTTTGAGTTGCTTCAAACTCATTCATTCGCACTATGAGGATAAAGAAAGGAAATTCTGTCATGTAAATTGAAAACAAAAAGTGATTAAAATACGAAAGTCTTGAAATTTTGTTGGAAAAAAATAAAAATTATTCATTAGTCTCAATATAGTGACGTAGGAATGATGAAATTTTCTGCCCCGGAGAAAATATATATTAATTTTTAATATCAACCCTATACTGGCCACCCTTACTCCTCATTTAAAAAATATGTAATCATGAGAAAAAAATATACATGTTCACGTAGGTAAGTATGAATAAGATATCCAAGTTAAGTTTCTTTTTTCACAAAAAATTAAAACTTAATTTTGAATCAAAATTTGCCACCTCAGGAACTTCTCACCTTCGCCGCTGAGTCTCAGCTTGAAAAAAAAATTGGAGAGATTAAGACCTAGAATGGAGTAATTTAGTAATTAGGAGGGAAGAAAGTAAAAGAACGATGTAGAAAATGTAGTCAAAAATTCGAGTAATAATGTTTTTTTAATTGTATTTACAAATTTTAAATAAAAAGAAAATAGGGACGAATTGGGCCGTTGAGTAAAGTGAAATTCCTAGTTGTTTTCTGAACTGGGGGGCCTAGAGACCCTTTCTGTGACTTAAAATTTGGAATATTCTTATTTTCAATAAAGCAACATGATTGTGAAAATAATATTTTTGGAGGAGGGAGGGGAGTTGAAAAATTTGGTGGGGGATTCCTTCTGCTCTATTTCCCGGTCAATCTGGCTTTTATAAGAGTTCCTTTTTAAGGAAGATGTTGTGGAGAATAATTTAGTTGGCTTGACTTTCTTCAGTCAGCTGTGATCATAGAGGCGAAAACTATTCTGAATAATTTTTCTCACCATACTTTTAGAACTTACTTCTTGCTCTGAAATCAAATAGGTGACTTATGCAATTTAATCGAAAGCAATAGGGTAATATGTACAATAGTTTATATTAGGAAAATGTATTATAGAAGAAAGAAAATTATGTTCAAATCTTTTTAAAAAAGTTTGATAACTTTTTGAAAAATTTATCTAGAATTATTTCTTTCCTTCTACTCATTATTTTTTTTCAACTTTGAATTTAAGAAATGAGTTTTAAAAGGCAATAATTTAACAGAAAAAAATCCATTATTAGAACCAATAGTATAATATTAATATATGTTCTAGTGCGCTCACGACTTTTTCAAGTTTTTTCATATCTCATAAAACTGAGGCATCTTCAAATTTTTCATAGTAAATATTTACCAATTTGTTAATAAAAATTAATAGGTACATTATTTTCGTATTTTCTCTCAGTTTTTCATCTGTATTGTTTGGAATGTTTCCAACTTTTGCATCCAATTTCTACATTTTTCCTATTTTTCAATCCGTTTCATGTGTATGATGATTTTCGTTTTAGCATAGTCATAGATTTCTCTTTTTATCATGTATTTTTATTCATTCAATTAAAATTCATCTATTCACAGAAGAAAAATGAGTCATTTTTCTCTCAATTTTTCATATAGTCATGTTACGATATTTTTGAATTTTTATATCAAAATCGCTTAATTTTCTAAATTTTTACTGAAATACTAGCAAACATCCCATTGATTTTGGCACACTGAAGTCTCTGTACTATTTTACCTTTTTGAGTGTTTAGTCAAAATCTTTTAGTATACGACTGATTGTTTGAGCAGATCATTTTCCTCATTTCTTGTTAATCTAACAATATCCTCTTTCATTTGCTTGAATAATTCACTTGCACAGGTATGTCTGTAACAAAATTCACAGTTTTTTCGGAAGTATAGATGATATTTCTTATATTTGTCTTCAATTCTCCGACTTCGCCTTGGTAAGTTATTTGGCAAAGTTTTTTCATTAATTAGACACCAGGAAATAATTTTTGCATCATTTCTGAGAAAAGTTATCGAAGAAAATTCCGAGAATTTCGCGGTTTAAATCGCGATTTGCTATTAGATCTTGTGGGGCTGTGCAACCACCGTAACACTCATGTACTATGTCTAGCCTATCACTCGTAATTTGAATCAGTCATTCTTGGAACAATTATGACTGTGAGTGAAAATTTGACGTTGGCGAATCAATCGCAAATGATCTAAAACGCAAAAAGTTGAATACTTCCCCCCTTCTTTCTTTCCACATCAAGTTCACTATATAGCTATTGTTTTCATTAACACTTAGCTGAAAATGTTTTAATTTTGCCGACTTACAGGAATATACTAAGAAATTTATAAAATAAATGTATTAACCGTGCAATGCATTTTTTTTTGTTCGGTCAATATGCTCGGTTCAAAAATAAATATAAATGTATCTTTCGTCGAACATTTCGATGCCTTCCAATCGAGGTCAAAATGCTACAAGATCACCTTGATACAAACGATAATTAGTTAACAACAATGAAAAAACAACACCAAAATATGATGTTGAGCTCAACAATAATATTGAAAATAAACCGATATTCTTTATAATCATTATACTCTATATGCCATCATTATACTACATATTTAAAAATCATTTTTAGAGTAATCTTTTTTCTGTAGGTATTATCTACTTTTAAGTTTCTACATTCAGTTATAGGTACTTAACATACCTAAATGTACATCGGATTCCCAAAAATGTATTTTATGAATAATTTTTATCTTATTCTGCGCACTAAGGTACGTCAACTTGCACTGAATGAATTCCATTTTTCTCTTCTCTGCTATAATTTATGCAAGATTTTACATACGACATGTATGATTATTTACGTCAATAAATTGGTAACTCCAAGCTGTTTAGGTCTGATACCTGCATAATAAGCGGTCAAGATGTACTGAAATAATATAAATATATAATACCTATATATAAATACTTGGTATTTATAGGGGAGCCTTGGAGGTAAAAAAGCTAAAAACCCGTATATACCTAAAATTATCATTTCCACTTTGTGTATTCATCAAAATGAAGTGGAGATTCAGAACAGACGTCATTGCCTTCTCGATAGTCATCCCACAACCAGTTTTAAAAGCGCTCATTTAACAGATTACAGGAACAGGCAGCGGCTGGCGTCGTGAATTCGATTTCATATTCTTAAGAATGCGGTTTCTCATATAAAAGCTTTGTTTTTTTCGATTCATCTAAATGAAAACACTGGTTTTAGTAAATTCAAGTTTAAATATATTCGCGATTTCATAGTTCAATCGATAGTAGCTGTATAATAAGTTTAGATAACAATACGTTCATCATGCATATCTGTCGATTACAGTCAACGATTTTAGTGATTTTATCGATCTTAGCCGTTTCGATACTGGCGGCTAAAATCACTTCAACTACGCCTAAGCCAACGCAATCTGCGAAATCCAAAATACCCGCAAAGGCGACGTCAAAGCCTGGTAATGCTACCAGAAAAGTGATTACTACGCGTTTGGGAGGTGATGGAAATCCAGAACAGCAATGCGAATGCACGCTATTCTATTTATGTGACCAAGTTAATGTTGTTCCTTTGCCAACCACTGGAGATGGGTAAGTTTATTTATTTTTAATATTTATCATTAATTTAGATGATGATTGAAATATTTCGTAGGTCGATAAATTTAGTTTTACCGGAATAAATAATTCGGTGATAATAGGAAATAATAAATAAAATTTAAAAAAAATAATTACCTAACCTACATTTTTTTTTATAGTTACTTAAACAGTTTTTCAGATCATTTTAATTAGGGTATCTATTTATTTTGAAATCCAAAAAATTATTATTTTGTTTTTGCATGCTCTTTTTTTAATTAGTATTAAGGCGGTGCTTCTGAAAATAAGTATGTAAATGCGAAAAAGTTGATTTTAAAATGAAGAAATGAAAAAATTGGAAAAATAAATGCCAAGTGCCCTCAAACAAAGTCTTTAAAGAAACATATTATAATTACGTTATTATTGAGAAAAATGCTAACTATGAAAAAATGATATAAGTTTCATTGGTAGCATTTATCTCAATAATAACGTAACGAAATGATTTGAAATTATAATATGTTGTTTTAGAGACATTTGTTTAAGGGCACTTGGCATTTATTTTAAAATCAACTTTTTCGCATTTACATACTTATTTTGCTAAGCACGGCCTAAAGAAATTAGGTAACTCATTAAATTTTGAATCAAGATAAAAAAAAATAAACAACCTGCACAAAAGGAAAATGGAAATACCCGTATTACAATAATCTGTTTCTTATCATCAAAAGTTCACCTTTGAGGTTGAATTTCATCTTTGTTGATTTTTGATAACTTCACCTTCTGATTATATATTAGTAAAAACTTTTACCTTGAGTGGGTATTGCGTTCATTTTTTATGCCATAACATTAGATTAAAATAAGGAACGACAAAATTTGCTTACTGCGCATGCCCAAAAATGTTAATTGACCAATCGTATTTCAAACACGTTAATTACCTAGATAACACTTTTTGATGTTTGGAATTGAAATTCCATTGGTGGATGTTGGAAAAGTGTTAATGTTTATCAGTGAACTTGAACTTGAATCTTTCCACTTGATGAACACCATTTTTCCAAATGATCTTGTGAACTGAAGTTCAGAAAAAGAACTTGAACTGAATTCACGTTCAATTCACTCAAAGCTTCTTATTTGATGTGCCTGCTATTGATATATTGATACCTACATTGATATGTATATCATATCGTATTGCTATAGAATGTAATACAGGTACAATCCCAACTCAGAAAGCTTGCCGATAAAATTCCAGTATCCTAGTGGGCTAGTCCGCTCCTGACTCCTCAATAGTATTTATTAGCGATGAAGCTTTTCGAGCATTAGGTCTGTCTGGTCAGGCCTGACGTGATGAAGGACACATATAATCACCACATGATGCTCAAAAAACTTCATCAATTATCAAATGCTATTGAAGAGAGTAGAGTTGATATATGTTACTTAACATTTACACTTCCCATAATAAGTTTTTACTATTATTTACTGATCACTTATCCAGCATAAATTATGATTTTGTAGCGATAGATGTGATGCGACCAGCGTCTGCTGCGCTACTCCAACCGGTTTAGTTGATACGACGCCTCCTGTGACTTCTGAGACTTCTGTGACTTCTGTGAATTCTGGGACTTCTGTGAATTCTGGACTTCTGCGCAATGCCAATGTGTTCCATTTTATGAATGTGCTGATTATAACTCTCCCGTGACGACGTCAACGGAAAATTATGGGGAAGGAGTACTCATCCCAAAGTATAAAGACGCTTTAGGACTTTCGTGCATAAGAATACATATATATGTATTTGTTATAAGATTACATAAAATATTGTTTCATTTCATAGAATTCCTTGCGATTTACCGGATGTTTGTTGTCCGTTGGGTAGTATTATAACTTCTACCACCAGCTCTACCACTTCAACTCCAGTTACGCAAACAAATATACCACCAACACAACCTTCGTTTCAACCAAATGAAGAGGAATGTGGAGTAAGAAAAGTGCAACCAATTGATAAAAGAGTTGCCAATCGTATAAGCGGAACAGATGGTACGCTATAACTTCGAAATGTACATGTTATAAGTATATAGAAGTTATGTGAAATTAAATTTTTACAAATTTCAACTTCAGTGTACACTTTTTTCGGAGAATTTCCTTGGATGGCGGTAATCTTGACTACCCAAACCAGTGTTCAGGGTGAAACAAAAGATAATGTTTTCGTTTGCGGAGCTTCTTTGCTATCACCAACAATCATTTTGACCGCTGCGCATTGCGTGGAGTAAGTTTATTTTCATATAGTTGATGATTTTTCGTTTTTTTTTTCAACTCTGTATTTCAACACAATTATTTTGCAGTGGAATGAACATTAATTCATTGACTGTTCGTGTTGGAGAGTACGATACGAACGACACTGTAAACGAACCGTATCCTTACCAAGATAGGTCAGTTGTTTCGCTTCACGTTCATCCGAACTTCAATAACAAAGTATTATTCAACGATTTGGCTTTATTAAGTGTGAACGAGCCTTTCCAATTTGCACCCCATGTATCACCGATTTGTACACCTTTGGTGAGCAGCAATTACGCCGCTCCTGATTCGTATAATCCGAATCGTTGCGTAGCCACAGGATGGGGAAAGGATGCTTTTGGTACGAACGAAAATGGAACAAGTAGTATACATAATTGTCGTCATGAAGGAAGATTAATTTTTGTATTATTTTTCGTAGGACCAAACGAAAGGTATCAGACAACAATGAGGAGAGTTGATTTACACATTATGCCAAGAGATGAATGTTTAACTCGTTTGAGGAGTACACGTTTAGGTCCAACTTTCCAGTTGCAGTCTAGTTTCATATGTGCTGCTGGACAACGTGGTAGTGATACTTGCGAGGTAATATAATGGAAATTCGCTGTTAGTTTGGTGTGCAAAAATATTTCCTAATTCATAATCCTATTTTGTTTACAGGGTGATGGAGGTGGACCTCTAGTTTGTGAATTACGAAATTATCCCGGTCGGTATGTTCAAGTCGGTATCGTTTCTTGGGGTATCGGATGCGGTACTGATGTTCCAGGTGTATATGCATCATTAGAAGCGAACAGAGAGTGGTTTACCACTGAATTCAATTCTATGTCTGTGTTCAGGCGTGCCAAGTCATAATATTTTAATTTTTTAATGTGATATTTGATATTTTGTTTGTTTTTGACTATACTTAATGTTTTTTTAGTGTGGAGCATGTTTTTCTATCATCTGTTCTAAATCAATTTTTTTGTGATATTATTTACATCAATATATTTATATGATATAAGAAAATGTTGATCAACATTTCATTACTGATACTCTATATCAATCTAATCGAGTGTATTATTTACTTCGACCATACATCATGGAATAGCTGCTAGGTAATGTAAATGGTGAAACTGAATTCAACTATAACAACAGGTTGTTGAGGTGACACATGTGCAGTTTCAGTTTTCTTATCAACATGGAACACTGTCGAATAGAAAGATTTGCCGCACTTTTTGGCGTTAATCGTATTCATTATGATTGAATGATTTGTGATTTAAAGTATTCAAATTATAATTTACCTATTTAAAAATGTTATGAAAGAAGACTGTGAAACCCTGTGGGCTTATCTTATTCCAAGTAATTGTGCTATTATTATCTATTTTTCAATATAGTCAATCCTTAACCCTCTGATGGCACGCATAAAAGTAATTTAAATTAAAAATAAAATCGTGCCGAGTCACTCAAGAAATTGAAATATAATATGTTATTGTGCTCGCTGAAATGCAGAATTTCATTACAAAAAAATTGCGTAATTGAAGGGGCAGCATACATAGAATAATATAGAAGAATTTTTGAAAATTTATAGCTCCTTCAATATTGAAGATAGACAATTTGCCCTTCTATGTTTTTTTTTTCAAATCGTTCGAACTATAACATAGCGTGGTTTTATTTAATTTTTGCGACCTGAAAAATCCAATAAATAATAAGATTTACATAAAAATTCAGAAATAAATCTTCCCCTTAAAAATTGATATATGCAACCAACATAGATGCGCAAATTGAAGGAATTGTGGCAACGTTCAACTATTAAGGGTGCATAGGGATGAGTAACCGGTAATACCGGAGCGCAGCGAGGTTGTATTACCGATGGGTGAAATTTAGCCATGTGTGCCAGCTAAGGGTTAATTATATTATTATTAATAATTATGAAGGGATTAATCAAATGCACTCAGTTGCGTTGATGTAGATTTAACATTCTTATCATTGGAAGTTGCGATGTGTTTTCGTTTTCATCACTGCGCATGCACAAGCGCAACTAAACTATCGATGTTGTTATTCTTTGACTTAATTTGGTGTTCGTTTCTGTACGGCAAGTAGCCGATTATTTATGAAAGATATATTTGAATAATCTATCAAATCTGGACAAAAATATAGGCCCTGTGTCTAGACAGCTCAATCTAGCCTTGATTATAACTTCATAATTTATGTTTAAGTATAGCAAAAATATAAACCAACTTATTACACCTACCTGAACACAAATGATTATTATGCAGATCTCGCATATTTCTCGTTTATATCAAGTAGGTATTAGGTTAATAGGTTATCATACTTTGAATTCTTTTTTTTAATTTTAATTGTTTTTCATTGCCATAATTTAACGATTCAAACTGGCTTTTCATACCACAAAATGAGTTCAAATACAAAGGTGCCCACATCTCAGGCATAGGGGTTCATTTTATGAAACGAAGGCTGAGCATGCCGTCCAGGTGTAAGGGGATCAACAGTATAGTATCTAATAGCTTGAATATGCCAATGTCCTCATTAAAACCTCGGTTTTAGTAATGTAGGTAACATGGCTGCTTATTATTTTAACGTTTAAATCAATTTATAAAATTTAAATTATAATCCTAATAAATAATGAAATACATTAATAATGCATTTATTCTGAGTTTTCACAAATAGTACTTCATAAGCTTCTTCGTCCACTAGTCTCTATACTCATAAATATTCATAGAGAAATCTGTTGTGCTCGAACTTCCATCCAGCAGTAAAACGCCACTTTGAAAAAATTTGAAAAATTTATTAACGTCACGTTGAATTTTAGTTTAATAATCATCTTCGAGGTATTCGCATGCAATTTCTCATTTACGTCATCACAATGCCGAGCACGTCAATAAATAAAGCCTACAGTATAATGGTAGGGTTGATTTATAATTATGATTTATCAAAGAGTGATGTATTCGAGTAGGTATTTTTTTATGATATTATTTTTTACGTCGTTTAAAGTTTCTCGCAGAATTAGCATAGCTTCACTTACTGAAAGTTGGAATATTACGAAAAATTTGTCCGCAAAAACAATCATGAACTTGCATGTATATATACACCTTAATATGACATAATATGGAATGTGTAAATATATCACACCCACATTACATTTTGAAGATTTTTTGTTGTTTAGTGTTGTTGCTCAAATATTTTATTCTTTGATAGTACTCATGCATGATATTCCTTAAAGGTATACCACATAGGTATGTTATTATAATAATTCCTCCACAGCTTATCAATTTGTTTCTGATATGTAAATGTATCCAGTATAATTTCAATGGCAATCCATTATCGATTTCTGGGAAAAGATTCTGATTACTGAAAAATCCTTGAATAATATTGTAGGTGATACATTTATGAAGATAAATCATTTTAATACTATTATCTTTGATAAACTTTGAACTTACTTGGCATACCTACATGTTAGTTATTGTTTCGCATCAACTAGCGCACGTTGTATGCAAACACTTTCGTACTATACTCTTTCAATTTATATTTAATAATTTCAAAAAGTAATTAAAAATCGAAAGTCCAACACCCCGACGTAAATCATATAATTATGGGTTTTTTGAAGGAATGTCCGCCTGTAAATGAATAGGTAGAGCTCACATGTAACCATTTGGAAGCAGACAAATTGGCAAAGAATATTCGTACGTCATTGCGAATAACTGGTTCCTATATTTTTACTAAACCGGGTGTCGGTTTATTTGACGTAGCCATTATCATCTTTAATAAATGATGTAGAACGGCTAACAGTCATTACTCACCTCACTAGGCGAGTTTAACATGCGTTTACCAATTTCCAAACGGTTATTATGGGTATCAGTCGTTTACGTTGGGAAGGAGAAGCGTTGCTGTTGTTCTCGATCGTTGCATCTTCGCTCTTCAGCGTACACATTAGCTGTGATTAGGTATATACTAATGCTTCATTATCACTGATGCCTTATCGCTCATTATTTTGTTTTTAAATAGGTACATCACAGAAAACAAGAATTTATAACCATGTATCTAGTACCTAAATTTATATTAGATCAGAGTTTTATTTAAGAGTGTTCTATTTTGTGTTTAAATTATCAGCGAGCCGTTCAGGCAAAAACTCGGAAATATAAATAGCAGACCATGGTGAGTTTAATCGATCTATCTGTTAAATTATCACATCTTTAGACAACTAAGAAAAAAATCGAAAGTATCGGTATTTGATGAATGAATCAATATCAAAATTGACATGGTTGTATTGTACCAACAAACGAAAAATATCGAACATATCAGCCTACGAATTCCATCCATATAGGTACCTATACGTACCATAAGCACCTATACGTACTTACCTACTCGTGTAGAGCAGTTTGCATTTTGCGAAAATTCTAAAACGTTATTGTACATATTTTTTAGTGTGAAATTTCATTGAAATTATTGATGCTGATTGTATTTGTATCGTTGAATGTTGAATTTTTGAAAGGACAAACCACCGTAGATCCGTTATCTGTTCTTATAAGCGAAGTATTCGGAGTTTTTAATGAGACGGATACTAATAATGCCACCAGTTTTACAGACCAATCGCAACAAACTTGTGACTGTGTTCCTGTTAATGAATGTCGTAAATATAATAATTCGGAAATAACGACTTATGGCGAAGGTGTTATTGACATAAGGTACGTATTATGTTGGTCAAATTATGCTCTGTGCTCACGTGATCTTTGCTCAACCACAGTTTGCTGCCAATTAAAACCTTTTTTTTTTTCATTTAAATCCGAGAATTTTACATCAATTTTAAATAATATGAAATTTTGAATTTGAAGGGGTGCAAATATCACTTGGACACAATGTATATCACTATACCGGGTAACTACTTGATATGACCACCCCAAACACAAAAATCTTTCCCCCATAGAAATAAATTAACCGTTCGACAGGGTTGGTGGAACATTCAGGACCGGCCCAGGGGAAACTATGTGTAGCTGCTCCTATGAATTAACTGTAAAACCCACCATCCCGAAAGAAATAAAAAATCGTCAAATTTGCCATTCTGTAGTTGATACTTTTAGGCAATGAAAAAAATTTCAACATGACTTTGAGGATATTATTTTTAATGCAAAATGCAAACAAACGTAAATACAAAATAAATTTCTTAATTTAAAAATAAGTAGGTAATCTGATGTAATGAAAAACAATGCTGATTAGTGAAATGAGAATAATAGATATTTTTTAAAGTGAAAATTTTAAGTGTATTATGCGGGACTTTTCAGTATTTTTAGAATTACACTTGTTATATTTATAGTGTCGCAGCCACTAAAAAGAACACCAGGGATCGGCCCACCGGGGTTTCCCTGGTTCCTCGGTGAATTCCACCGAGCCTGCCGTGTGACCCAATGATCTTCGCACCACTCAGCGTGAAATTTCCTACTTTTAAATAGAATGTAAATTTTTTCATTTCTTCTGGTTCATATGCGATAGTAAATGATGAAAATGCTTATAATATTTATTAATAAATTTTTAACATTTTATTACTTCATTATCAATTGATTTTAATCAATTTTGTCGAGAATCAGTGTTGCCAAGTAAGCTAGAGTAGTTAATCAAACGTTGAATAAAGTACATAATTTTGATAAATATCGTTTAAAATAATTGGAAAACGAAATAGTTTAGTATTTATTTTTTAATTCAACAAAAAACAACGAGACAATTTGAGTTGTTTGGAGTTTTTTATTTCAATATGAGAATTTGGCGCTTAGGGGTGCAAAGATTAATTGGTCGCAGGGTACACTTGAATGATATTAGCAAAAATAAATTGCATAAATAATATTTATTTAATGCTTAAAAGCATTTATCAGTTAAATGCAAAATTTTAATTTATACTTTTGTCGTCAGAAATACGCATATGTTTTGAATTTATTCACCTTTTAGCTAATTTTTCCGCTTGGGTGCTCGAATCAAGTAGTCACCCAGTAGGTATGTAGTGTTACATGGTAATAGTCCTACTTATTTGGATAAAACAAATAGTTATTTCGAAATTTTATCGCTACGTGTAGATTTGGGAAGTGTCCTCAATCACTCGAAGTATGCTGTGATGAAAAATAAATCTCGTTAATAAAAAACCAACACAAACCTACAAAAGAACCGTTAAATGCGGATACAGAAATGAAAATGGAGTAGGATTTAGAATTACCGCCGGTAATTTCGAAGCTCAATTCGGTGAATTTCCATGGATGGTGGCGATTTTAGTAACGAAACAATATGACAACGGGACAATAGTTAGCGTATATCATTGTGGTGGATCTTTAATACATCCGAAAGTTGTTCTTACTGCAGCTCATTGCGTGATATCTTACGAGTAATGATCGTTTCTATTACGAGTAAATTTATCTCTAATAATAGAGAAGTTATAAATTATAATAACTGGTCAGTTTTCTGATCGGTCATACGTACGTCACGCGTGAAACGACCAATCAGTAATTTTATTTCTACCTTCCTAAATAATATCGTTCAAGTGGAGTTTATTATAGCCGCAGATTCACTACGGGTGAATCCCCGGAAGAGTTTATGCTATGTGTTACAACAGAGAAGTATACCGTGTGTCCAAGTGATTCGGGTACAATCAGCTAAAAAATCTCTTTTTCAATTATTTAAAATTGATTTTTTCAAATGCAAAGAAATTGTAATGCAGTTGAAATGAATTTATCAGCCTTAAAATTCATTGAAAAAATTGAAAAAATTATAGTTTAATTCTTACTATGTTATCAACAAACTAAGATTTTTGCGCTGATTGTACCCGAATCACTTGGACGCACGGTATAATTAATAACTGCGGAAATGACCGTATTCGTACTGAAAAGTAGAAACCGACTTGCTGATTGATTGTTACACACGTGACGTATGACCAATCAGAAAACGACCAGTTACTACAATTACAATATTCTGCTTACCTGTTGAGCTGTTGAGTACATCTACAAAGGGAATAATATTCATGTATTATAGAAAGAAACCAGAAAACTTAATTTTACGAGCTGGAGAATGGGACTCTAAAAGCGAAGATGAGTTAATTCCTTACCAAGAACGAAAAGCGCAGAAGGTGATAATACATAAAGACTTCAAATCAGGCCCACTTCATAACGATATCGCTTTGATAATATTAAAAGACAGTTTCGAGTATGTAGAGAACGTGGATATTGTTTGTTTACCAAATCAACTTGAAAATGTGGATTTTCAAAAATGTGTCGCCAGCGGTTGGGGGAAAAATGAATTCGGTTAGATTTCTCTATTCTTTCTCCTTTGTATATAATAATAAACAAAACTACATACTTACCTATACCTATTTGAAATACTTTGCAGGAGACCAAGGTGTATACTCGAATATTTTGAAGAGAGTTGATCTTCCTATGATTCCTCGGCAAGAATGCCAGCGAAGACTTACTGAAACTCGTTTAGGTTCCAGATTTATTTTGCACGATAGTTTTCTGTGTGCTGGTGGTATTCCTAATCAAGATACTTGCAAAGTAAGTTAGGTTATACGTATTAATAGGTAACTAGTCTTCTTTATGTGGTCCATTTCCATTCATCATTATTATCAAATAATGGCGAAAAATGAAATCACTAAAATCCTAAGTTTGAATATTTTTTGGCTTCATCTCCAAGTGCGGTGAATAATGAGGGCTCTTAAGAGGTCGAAATGTTGTCCTTGGTACTTTCTGGTGGCCATAGAAGGATTGGTATTTTCGGTAGTTTTCCAAGAGGTAACGCTACTCCTTGGTCATTGATCTACCACCCCCATAAAAGATATGAAGAGTACTTTATTAATCGTAAAAAATTACTTAGAGTTTAGTTTTGGAAAGTTTGTCGAATGTACTCCTACAACATATGAAACTTCCCAAAAGTTAAATTCATGTATGAATAGGATCTTGGCATTCCTTGTGGGTAAGTGAAAGTTAGAGGAAAAATAAATATGAACGAAATTAATATATTTTTTAACCAAAATATTTATCAATTTTTTTTGCATAATTATTACTTCTCAGTTATTTCTTGATTCGAAAACATTCATTTTCTGCTACATTTTTTGACCCACAGAAATTAGACTGATAGTAGGTAATATAATTATTCATTACTTACCTATGTCTTGCTAGAGATATATCTCAATATCCTATATATCATTTGTATCAAATATAGGGTGATGGAGGAAGCCCCCTCATGTGTCCTATTCCTGGAAACAAAGAACATTACCAACAAGTAGGAATTGTAGCATGGGGAATCGGATGTGGAAATAATATACCAGCAGTGTACGTAAGCATTCCTTATCTCCGCAGCTGGATAGACGAACAATTTGTTGATAATAATTTGGAATTGTTATATCATAATGAAAAATATTGAATTATGACGACATTGCCTGAAATTTTATGCGGTATGAGAAATACTCGTGAACTGGTCGTGAATGAAAAGATGTGCAATCTTATTATGGACTGACGAAAGTCGCAGGATTACAATTATGCTGTATTACAATGCTTAAACTTTTCGTAATTTTCATGTTTGTAGATATGTTGTACATTATGTAACGAATTTATTTTTTATGTTTTCATTTGTCAATTTTTATTGAATCATTAATTTAAAAAATAAAACGAAAAGTGACGTGTACAGAAGTTTCGCATTTTCGAATATCTTGAATTTTCATTTTACACTTACCATCATGGCTGGAGAAAAGAAGTGGCAAGACAGAAGATTGCTCCTGGACCCAGGTTTCTGAGAGGGTCTGGTCTAATAGAAATCTAAATATTAGATTTTAAAATTATTGTTCATCATTCTATTTAGTTTTTTTTTTTTTTTTTTTTTTTTTTTTAACAAAAATTTTCATTGCAATTAAGGAATACAAATGGTCGGAAACGTAAACATTTGAGTTCCCTCCCCTCCAATCCCTCCTGTTATGGCATAGTGATATTGATTAATAAATGAGATGAACAAGTGTTCATTTGACCAGTTGGCAACACTGGTTAAAACCCTGCGTCAGTTCAAATGGTTCAAATCTTTGACTATACAGTATATGGACCACTCAAACTCTAGTTAGCGCAATGTTATGAACTTATGATATTCAGCCAATGTAAATGAAGGTCGCAATTCCAAAAACGAGTCTGCGCATGTATGAACTGACGTTCCTCTCCTAAAATGCCTCCC
The DNA here is from genome assembly GCA_009761765.1 of Phenacoccus solenopsis. Lineage (NCBI taxonomy): Eukaryota > Metazoa > Arthropoda > Insecta > Hemiptera > Pseudococcidae > Phenacoccus > Phenacoccus solenopsis. The sequence goes on from CM019756.1 coordinate 12,054,970, forward strand.
GCTTTCGTCCGGCTTTACCCTGCCTTCCTAGCGTACGGGGAAACACGCTTTGACTATCTATCTATATACATATAACCACATAGTTTGATTTTTTCTTTGTTATGCTTCTCCTCCGCAACTACTGGTTCGATTTTGACGAAATTTTGATTTCATGTCCGAATTAACGAGTAGATGATATTTAACTATAATCATAGATTAACCATACATAGATAGCCCACCGGTATATCGAATTTATCACTCATAAATGTTGAAAAAGGAGCCAGAAAGTTTTTTATTAATATCTAGGCAAAAAATTGAGTTAGAGTGTTCGGAAATGGCTTATTCGAAAGAGCTTAACATTTTATACATGATTCAATACTAAAATATTATTGCCATCGATGTGAGTCTCGAGTTATTTTAATAAAACTAATTCATTTTTTAGAGCGCTCTCTCCTCGGGCAAAAATAATTTTCAGTTCTTTCTTTCTAGTTTTATAACTGAGTTGTCAGTGAAAAACAAAGCTATCACAGTCCAACCTGATTTGAAAAGGAGGTGTTTATTGCACGAACTCTAAACTAAGACTGCCTTTGGTCTAGTAGGCACTCTATTATATGGATTATGCCCACTACCAGTGAAATTCGTTTGTGATTTGAATCATCAGCTGGTTTGTGTTTTTTTTTACGAGTAAGTCGAGGTAATTTACCACATTCCAACTTGTTGATTGGTTGTTACATACGTGACGTATGACCAATTAGAACATAGACCAGTCATTATAAATACTCTATTTGAACCTTTGACTATATAGTATATGGACCGCTCGAACTGTAGAAACGTAGTCAGCCAATATAACGCAACTAAATGGAGGTCGCATTTCCAAAAACGCGTCTGCGCATCACAATTGTGTCATTTGAAACATCGTGTTTCCTTTGACTATACAGTATATGGACCACTCGAACTCCATTTAGCGCAATGTTATGATATTCAGCCAATATAAATGAAGGTCGCAATTTTAAAAATGAGTCTGCGCATGTATGAACTGACGTTCCTTACCTAAAATGTCTCCCGCTTTCGTCCGGCTTCACCCTGCCTTCCTAGCTTACAGGGAAACACGACGTTTCGAATGACAGAATTGTGATGCGCAGACGCGTTTTTGGAAATACGACCTCCATTTAGTTGCGTTATATTGGCTGACTACGTTTCTACAGTTCGAGCGGTCCATATACTATATAGTCAAAGGTTCAAATAGAGTATTTATAATAACTGGTCTATGTTCTAATTGGTCATACGTCACGTATGTAACAACCAATCAACAAGTTGGAATGTGGTAAATTACCTCGACTTACTCGTAAAAAAAAACACAAACCAGCTGATGATTCAAATCACAAACGAATTTCACTGGTAGTGGGCATAATCCATATAATAGAGTGCCTACTAGACCAAAGGCAGTCTTAGTTTAGAGTTCGTGCAATAAACACCTCCTTTTCAAATCAGGTTGGACTGTGATAGCTTTGTTTTTCACTGACAACTCAGTTATAAAACTAGAAAGAAAGAATTGAAAATTATTTTTGCCCGAGTACTAATTCTGGTTCTCTCCAGCCCTGTCTACTAATATTCCTGAAACATTCATTTTGTGTATCCCCGATACCTTGTCTTTTTTGAAAGAGTGCGGGAGCAATACTGAAATCCCCACTCTCATATTCTCATAAATCTATTCAACTTCAGGGTTAATTTGTAATTTTTTACTCAAATGTTAGCATTCAACATTAATTAAATTGTATATTATCTAAAAAACAGTAAAATAAACTGCTCATTTGAATTATTAAAATAGTAATTTCGATAAAAATAAGAAAAAGTCCCTACTTCTTCGAATCCTTTACTCGCTACCGCTTTCAGGCACCAAGACGTATCCTTTCTCAGGCTTATTTTATCAGTGAATTTGCAAAAACTAAAGACTAGGTGAAAGGGCGTGGTCAGAAGAGGGTGTGAAATGCCCTCGACCCCTCGCTCTAAATGCCTGCTCAAGAAATTGAAAATTTCACATGACCTATCGAAATACTCGTCCACACCTGACGAGCTTGAATGTTGAAAAATAATAGTTGTAAAGCCTGAATTCTTAACGCTACTACGTTACCTATTAAGGGCATATGACTGATGTAAATATGAAAAAATGTAAGCAGCCATGCCGCATTACTGGAGCTTGTCTACATTTTTAGGTAATATTGTAAATTTTTCTAGTCCACAGGTCACATCTTTTGCTGAGTTAAAATCTTCATTTCACTCCTCCCAAAAACGAGTAAAAAGTTTAATTTAATGCATGTGGTACTTTTTGTCCACAACATTCGCAAAAACCTATATCTTCTAAATTTAGCGGTTTGAGCTTTTTCGAGCCGCCCTCATATTGCGCCTGTCTTCTATTTTAGATCGATTTCGACCCAGATCTGGTAGCTAACTAACTCCACGTACAAAATTTGAACTTTTTCGTCAATTTGGTAAAAAGATAATATGCAAAATTCATGGAATTTCTTACAGTGATTTCCCCTCCGTTGTAATTAAAAAAAAAAAACCTCAGCTAAAAATGTGCGTTCTCAGGTTTGGTGGAACTTTCAGGACAGGCGCAGGGGAAACTGTAGCTGCTTCTATGAAGTAAGTGTAAAATCCACCATCCCGAAAGAAATAAAAAATCGTCAAATTTGCCATTCTGTAGTTGATACTTTTAGGCAATGAAAAAAATTTCAACATGACTTTGAGGATATTATTTTTAATGCAAAATGCAAACAAACGTAAATACAAAATAAATTTCTTAATTTAAAAATAAGTAGGTAATCTGATGTAATGAAAAACAATGCTGATTAGTGAAATGAGAATAATAGATATTTTTAAAAATAAAAATTGTAAGTGTATTATGCGGAACTTTTCAGTATTTTTAGAATTACACTTGTTATATTTATAGTGTCGCAACCACTAAAAAGAACACCAGGGATCGGCCCACCGGGGTTTCCCTGGTTCCTCGGTGAGTTCCACCAAACATGTAGCGTTCTTTCAAATTCATTTGTTGAAATCGATAGTACCAAGGACAACTAAACAAGAATTACTTCGATAAAGGAAAATAAGTATATGATTTAATATTACTTTTATTTTAATAATAATTTTGTTATCTCATTATACCGGGTGTCTATTCGATTCGGGTATCCTAGAGCGCTAAAATCCCTAACATAATGTTGTTAATTATAATTATTACATAAATGGGTACACTATATGAGATTCGTGAAAAATAATAATTCAAAGCTAAGAATTTTGAGATTTTTCATGTTATTAACGAGGCAACCAAGCACGTATTTAAAGTTATTCGAATTAACTGAATAGCCATTTTAGGGAATTTTGCGCTTAAGGGTACCCGAATCGAATAGACACCCTGTATAACTTAAATATTAATTAAAAAAAAAATTAAATTTAGTAATAATTATTGAATTAAAAAAAAAAAAGGATAAATAAAATTAATAAAATAATAATAAGTTGAAAATTAAACAAATAAAAATTTTTTCTATATTTTAAATAAATTAAAGTAATTAATATGTAAATAGTTATAGAAAGAATATGATGAAGAAATTAATATTAATAATAATTTAAAATCTATCATATACCTATAATTGTTTCCTACCTGCGAAACTGAAGAGGCTACGGCGCATTTAAACATTCTGTTCATCATACCTCTTTCCATTTTAAAAATGGGCAGAAATTCAATTGATGCTTTTGCTTTACTTCTTTGTGGTGTGAACTAGAAGCTTATGGTTATGGTACATTTATCTCTGAATTTTGTGACTGCTTTGGCAGGTCAACTCCGCCCCTGCATCCCCTCATCAGTTGGACTGAGAAATTGTGGACATTGAATATTTTGATTTGGAGTTTTTGCGAACATTTTTAAACTTTTGGATGAACATAGTAGGCCACAGAAACAGACTATTTATGGGTTAATTAATTTATTAATTTATTCATTAAAATTCATGCATTTATTTATTCAGGATACTGAAGAAGTTATACGTGGACCGACGAAATGACTTGGCTTGTGTAATAATTTAGATTAAGATACTGCTACAAAAAATATTCTGTATTAAACGATTCCTGTACTTGAAGTGCTTAATCGATAGATTATTGAGCAGGTAATTAGCATTTTGGACAGTTGCCAAAGTAATTAATGCAGAATTGCAGAATCATCTAGAAATAATTTATGCATAGGTACCGAAATCCAAAAGATGTAGTGCTTTCACAATTTCATTTCGTTGGCATGATCAACGAAGTTTTGAAGAATGGGCTGAAATATTGATTCAACATGAATGTAAGGTAATTAGTGATGAATAATCTGGAACATTTTCAATATAAAATAAATAAATTAAAACTGGCAGGTATCTATCTAATTAAATTTTCAACTCCTAGGTATCTGTAATCCATTTTGGAGCTATGTTCTTGATTTTTGGGAATTACGAATATAAAGGAAATAAATCATATTGTTTTAACTTACGAAAAAATGAAAGAGGTAATTCATAATATTCATCTGTTAAAAGTTGATAATTTTTTCATAAAATAATTTTTTCTTTACTTTTAGCACCTGTATTATCGGTCATTCGTAAAGTCGCTCATTATCTAGGAACAAATTTAATCGAAGAACAAACTCAAAAATTGATCGATCATTTAGATTATAAAAACATTAAAAATAATGCGGCTGTAAATCAAGAAAAACAATTGGATGACTGCTTTTAAAATACTGGATGAGGATGTCAGAGTAGCAACATGAAAAATTTTTTACCGCCCATTATCTTCAAGACCATATTTTTCAACATATTGTTGTGAAGCGCGACATTTCATTTCGAAAAATATATTTTTTTGCCTTGAAAGTTTGGAGTGTCGTGGGCTTAAAATGAATTCTCTACAACTTTAATTGCTTACTTTATTTAAAAGCCTGTTAAAAAAAAAAAAAAACTTTATTTATCATGAAATTAAATAGAATATAATTCGGCTCCAAGGTCCAGAAGGAAATGTATTTTCGGTGTTTGCAAATTCCAGAATTTAAATTTGCATTCAAGTTATATCTATCATGCCAAAAAAATGAGTTGGCAAGATGTAAAATTTTTTTCCTCTTTTTATTTTCATCTTCTTACTTCTAATGTTTCTAACTTTTAAGAAACAATAATATTGAGAATTAAGTAGGTATTTCGAAAAAATTTTTATGCTACAAATACAGCAGTAAAATTCAAAGAGAAACACAAAACTTCTTTGCTTAATTTTATTTCTTATTGTTCTTGATGCTTCTTCTTTGCAAACAATTTTTTTCAAATAAATTTACGAAAAATTTTCAGTTATCAGTTTTTACAATCGTAATTACTCGCAATTACCTGTAAATATTACAAAATGAAAAATCGATTTCCACCATCGACTTCCGTTTTCAATTAATAAACAAAGAACAAAAAATAGATAAAGAAATTGAAAAATAGTTATCATTTAATCGTAACTTCACAACTTCAAGTTCTGAAAACAAGAAAACGTTAATGCTTTTGGTTGTGTTTCGGCAATGGATAGCTTTAATTTTGATTTCAATCTTTTGAATATAGATGGCAATTTGAAGACATCACTCGGAGAGAACTTACGTCTCACAAGACCTATGGAACAATGCCAGCTTTGTAACAAATTAAGAAAAACTTTCTATTGCAAAAATTGCATTAAAAATGGCGATTTCTTTCATTCCACTTCACGAGAAAGGTACGTGTGTCGTTTTAAAACCATCATTAAGATTTAGTTCACACAATAGCTCTTCTTATTACATTTCCGTTTTGTAGATTCGCTGATAAACGTTCGTCTCTATTACGAATACAAAGCAAAAAAGATGAAATAAATAAAGGATTCGAACAATATTTGATGAAAGTTAAGTTAAAGGAAAACCTGGTAAGATTTGTTGTAAAATATTTGCAATTTTGCATGCACCATTTAGACTATAAATCATAATTACAGGCTGAAGAAGTTCGCATAAAAAGAGAGAAAATAGCCATGTTGAAAGAACTTCTTGTAGAAACTGAGAAAAAAGCAAAAACGAGTAAGTTACATAATTTAAACATAATGTTTGAAGGAGATAACCCTCAATGTTCATAAAATTATTTTTATCAACAGGACAAAGGAAGCTTGAAGAATTGAAAGAAATTAATAATCAAAATAAAAAACGTTTGCTCAAGAACGAAGATTGTCACTTGGATTTGAATGAATGCACAATGAAATTCAATGACAAACGGCTTCTCATTTTGAACAAATTAAATATCATTAAACCTCGTGTAAAAGAGCTCATTCGAAAAAGAATCAAAGAATTGGTGCAATTTATATTTCCCATTAATGAAGTACAATCCACTAAAAGGTATTTTTTTTGCTAAAATTAATTTTTTTGAGTATTTTAAAATATGCAATTTCTTGTAACGTTTTTTTCCCTCTATCATCAGTACAATGCAAATCACTGATTCGCAAGAAGATATTAAAAAAAAATTAGCCGAAGCCACCAGGACAGTACAAATTCGTGATCAATGGGTAATTACTAATAGTTGGGGAGAAACCCAGCATTCGATAGTGGCGCCAACTCTCCCCGATTCAGGAGATTATGCTTCATATCTACATTATGGTATGATTTTTTTTTTTTTTGTAACCATCGTTCCCTATTTTTCTTGAATTTTTTCTATCACAGTTTCCTCTGATAATGGCAACACCATGGCCATGACAAGTAGCTCAGATGTCGATCACAATCCAGCTTATAATTTAAGTGCAGCGTTAACATATACCACACAGCTAGTGAATATAATCGCCTATTATTTGGATATTCGGTTACCGAACAAATTATTTTACAGGTAATAACACCGAAGAAGCATTCAATATGAAATGTTTTACAAAACTCGATGATAACATGTTTCTCTTTTTCAGTGAATTTTGTGAAAAAAATTTGAACGAAAGACGATTCATGAAATGCGTTACACACTTGAACGCTAATATTTTATTTTTATGTCTCACTCAAAATGTTGATTCGAGGTTGTTACATCCGTCACAAACCATTAGAAATTTGCTATTACTCTTAGATACCAGACATAGCGATTTGGGCAGGTTAGAAATAATTTCGCGAACCTCGTGTATTCGAATTTCTATTCTCATAAAATCGAATTCCCTTTCAGGCAAGATATAGCCGATATAGACACGTCATGTGTGAGTTATTACGAAGAACAGTTGAGTCAAAAGATTAGAACGGCTACTGCTCGATTGAGTTTTTCAGACGCCGAAGAAGATAATAGAGATATATCGCGTTTAGAAGCCAGAGACGACGACGACGACGAGGAAAATGATAGTGATCATTTATCCGCCGATTGGGAGGCTGTAAGTATTTAAAAACAGCCATACCATTACTATTTTCCATGTATTACAGTATTCAACGCATCAAGTATTTTATGATAACACAGTTCAAAGTTGCAGCGATAATAAGTCCGCGTTTTATAGTTTAATCTCCTCTGAAGTACGTAAATATAATACGTTGCTATGTTCTCGCAGGTACCCTTGGTTTCGTGTCCAGAAGCTCAACCTGGATCGAACGCGAGTCGCAGACCAACGATAAATTCATCGCAAAGTAGTAGTAGTACAGCTGGAGGAATAATGTCGAGTTTTTATACAATTTTACGTGGTTTTAGTGGTAGTAATAAGCCACAAAATAATTAATTATAATTAAGTTATTATTATAGCTGATTTTAACTCGTATTTTTTTCGCTTTTCTAACCATATTTGCTTCATTTTTATTAGTTCAACTTGCAACAAGAGTTCATCTGTTTATCATTTGAAAAAAATTAATTAAAAAAAAAAACAAATGCGAGTTAAAATGAGATTTAATTGTAATTGCTGATATGTCTTGCGCGTGTAAATTTTAATCAATATTTTTAATCGTCCATCGCGCATCATATTTATATTTGCGTTTATCTTATTAAAATCATTAGAAAGATGCAAATAAAAAAAGTGGACTAAGTTCATTTAAGATGATGGATATTTTTGAATTTTTTTTTTATTTAAACGAGAAGAGATTATTGCCCTTAGGTGTTTAGTGATTTGAAACCTTCGAATATTTTTGATATTTTTTTGAATTTATAAATTATTTACTAGAATTAAAGAAAACGTATATTTTTTTAAGTTTTATATTGTGATTTTCTCAAATGTATTGATGTAAAAAAAAATGAATTCTGTTTCCACGAATTGCTTTTTTTTTTCATGTGACAAATCTACGTTTACTTACTTTTATAGAGTATTTATAATGACTGGTCTAGGTTCTAATTGGTCATACGTCACGCCTGTAACAACCAATCAGCAAGTCGGAATGTGGTAAATTTACCTCGACTAACTCGTAAATAATAACACAAATCAGCTGATGATTGAAATCACAAACGAATTTTAGTCGTTCGCTGAAAACTGAACGATATTATTTAGGAAGGTAGAAATGAAACTACCTACATTTTATCGCATTCTAGCCTTACGATTGGTCATTACGCGTGTAACATATGACCAATTAGAACATAGACCAGTCATTATAAATACTCTATACGGAGTGTTTCACGGGTTTCACCTCAGTGTGAGCTCCTTCATGCAACATGAAGAGTTATTTATGTAACGCTTATGAATGATTGTTTGCTTGTCCTACTTGTTGAAGGGGCTGAGATTCAAACATTCGCATTTTTTTTTTTAATTTTTGTAGTGATCAGCTCTGAAAATTATCATCATGAGATGTAGGTAGAAATATGCGGATGATGAGTTAGGTGGAAAAGATGAGGGGACAGAACTCTCCATTTGTAGCCGAGTTTTCAATAGCTTATCTAATTTGAGAAAAAATGGTTAGGAGAGGGAGAATTTCATATCTTTGCTTCTTTGAGATGAATATAATATATTAAATATGCTCTTCTCCCCCCCTCCTCCTCCTTGAAGCATAGCACATGAGAGTATAGACGAAAATTTGGTGAAAAACTTTGTGAAATTCCGCGAAGAACTGTTTTGTTTTGATTCACTTCAAAATGTAATTTCACTCCAATTTTAAGAGGAGGCAATTATTTCAATTTTTTGTTCTTTATCTCAAATGAAAGAATGAGACACTGACACCAACATATCCAAATTGTAGCCACTCGAATGAATTTGTTGAGGAATTAGAGCAAAAAGAAAAGCATCTGACGAAATTCCTTTAATTTCCCATATCTCTTTACCAAATCGACCAAGAAAGATCAACTTCACATATGAAATTAGTTGAGGACTAGAATATGACTTCTCGAATTTACATCAAAGTGTATCCAAAATGTCTACTGTCCAAAACTTGAAGAAGCCTTGAGCAGATTCAAATTTCAAGATGAAAATGTTAATATGACTCATTCATTAATTTATAACTTACCTATTGATCGAAAAAACACAAACATAAGAATAAGATGAAGCATTGAAAATGAAAAAAAGCATTCACAACTAATACATGAGACACAACAATTTAGTTTTTATAACTCTTTTTTTTCTTAAGCTAATCTGTATGTAAGGGGCCAAAAAAAAAAATTATCACGAATTCAAGTTTTAAATAACGAACTGTGTGAGTGTCCTGAAGACCATTTACCACTATATTGCTATAACATTCAGATGAAAGCAATACCCGATATAATACATATTTCCGCTCTGTGGAATTAAAATAAGAATTATTCCCAATTTTTTTTCTTTCAATGACCCAGGCTCGAAAAGAATATTACTTACTTGGCCACAAAATTTTCAATTAAAACAAACATTTAAACGAGGAAAGAATTCAATTTTTCATTTCCGCTGCTACCATGTAAATGTCAAATGCCTACTAAAATTTCCCCCAAATTTATACACTCCCAGATGACACATTTTCCAAGAAAAGGAGAGGCTTTTAGCCATCGGTCCAAATACCCACGCTTCCCCCAACATTACTACGCGGAATTAATTGAAAAAAATAAATGTTTGAAAATTTTAAAATAATAATAAAGTTATCATATCCATACCAAGAAAAAAATTATAAGTATTGCTATCACTATTAATCATTTCTTCACACTTCAAAAAATGTTACAATTAATTCTTCACCGATTGTACAAAATTTAGGTAAAGTCGTAAAACTAAAAAATAAACGTAATAACATGTTTTTTCCCTTCAAATATACAATCTAACTTTTTGCAAAATAAAAAATACCGTACTTTAAGTATCCGACATAACTAAAGAGGAGGAGGGGACATACACGAATTAATTCAGATTACAGAGTAGCTTACGAATGTAACTAACAAGAACAAGATTTTAAGGATAAAAATAAAAATTAGCTAAGCTCGAAATAAGATAGAAAAGGTAATAAACTAAATGACAAGTCATGTTGATGATTCTCATTATTCCAAATAGTTAAATGTTAGAGCTTAGGGTATCTATGTACAATTCCAATTCAATTTATTAAATCATTTATACCATTCTTATT